>JAKCPI010014830.1:0-22516 GCA_023213315.1 Euborellia annulipes | reverse complement strand
GGAAAGGAGACATGGTGGCTCAAGGAGAGCACCCATGTCAGAGTCCATGACTTCAATGGAGGCGAAGTGGACATTCTCTGCGCTGAAAACTGCACATTACCTTTAACTGAGGCCACTTGGAAACTTTTTAATCGGCTGGGTTTGACTGGACGCAAACTCACTGATAGAAGAAGGTGCGAGGTGACTGTTTAACTGGATTGGTGGCGGGATTACCTGACAGGGAGAAATTGGGATTGCTAAATCGTCGCTATCCACGATCAACTCCACTGGAGCCAACGCTAACTTTTTATTAATCATATCTGTTTGTGGAGAGATATAGGGAATATCACTGGCAGCGACACTTGCGCCGGGATGATAAGATTCCTCACTCAACTTGTCTTGGGGGTTAGCCAAGTCCAACTGCAACTCCTCTTTCAATTCATTCTTAAGTTTGGACCTTTCTGCCCGCAGCTCCACCGGGATTTGGTCAAGTTTATTACAGAGTTCGACACGATTTTGATGGAAATACGCTAGCATGTTTGCATGATTTTGGTCCATTCTCGCTAGCACGGCCTGGAACATACTCCACATCGAGTCATCACCACCGACTGTAGTTGTCATCCCAGTGGGGACCGTGGGAATTGGGGCTTGAGCCCCCGCTTCAATACCTACCACAGAAGGCATGATAGATTGCATGCGAAAGGTGGGCCTCGATATAGGTGTCGCAGAAACATGCGTATTTATACTCAAAAAGTAGCAAGAAAAGGGGTGTAAGAAAAGATAAAAAAATTTTGTTTAAAGTTCGGTGGGAACCCACAGTAAAATTTTAAGATAACTAACATCTGTTTCCTGCAGGAGGTAGTATGGATTGTTGCGCTAGATCATCTTGATACTTAATATTAGAATTGAAATTTAAAATAAAAGATAGCATGATGTGTGCATCTGTCACAAAAAAAGTCCATTGGCACAACTATTACATCTTAGGCTGAAGCCTTGAAGAGGTGGCGTTAATTTATTATTGATGTTCCCCATTGGACCAATTAATTGTTGATTAATTAGCAATTAACTGATCCCAGCTCCTCCACCATGTAACATGCTAATGGCTCAAAGAGTAAATAAAAGAGCATGTGTGTGGAAACATCAATTTATTGAACAGAATAGACAGAAATAAAATTTTTTATTGTTTGATACAATTTGAATTTCGCGCTCTGCTGCTTCGCTCCCAGAGCGCGTTGAGGATGCTTAGGTGTAACTAGGGAGTAACTACTTTGCAACTGAGATGATATAGTAGTGCCAACAGATGAATTTTAAAGGGTCAAGCTTAAGAAATTTAATAATAAAATAATGTAAAAAGATTTATATAAAGAGTAAATTAATTAAAAAAATAAATTAGTCGAGTCGATACTAAAAGAGACTTAAGAATTATAAGAAAAGATTGGAGTTGTTTAAGGAATGCTTTGTATAGAGAGGAAGCAAAAAAAAACGTAGAGGTTACTTGGTTGAGATGGATGAAGGTTGCTGGAAGCGTCGCTGGACCGGCAGGAAAACCAGGAGAGCGGGCCTCGGATTGTCGAGGATGGGTGCGGGCGCTCACACCAGCAAGCTCGGAGGAGAGAGGTATGCCAGGTTGCCGAAGGGTGGTGCGTGCACTCACACCAGGTTGTTGAAGGATGGGTGCAGGCACTCACACCAGGTGGTGGATGGTTGGGTGCGGGCACTCACGCCAGGTGGTTGATAGATGGGTGCGGGCACTCACGCCAGGTTGTTGATGGATGGGTGCGGCCACTCACACCAGGTTGTTGATGGATGGGTGCGGGCACTCACACCAGGTTGTTGATGGATGGGTGCGGCCACTCACACCAGGTTGTTGATGGATGGGTGCGGGCACTCACGCCAGGTTGTTGATGGATGGGTGCGGCCACTCACACCAGGTTGTGGAAGGATGAGTGCGGGAACTCACACCAGGTTGTTGAAGGGTGGGTGCGTGCACTCACACCAGGTTGTGGAAGGCTGGGTGCGTATACTCACACCAGGTTGTTGAAGAATGGGTGCGGGCACTCACACCAGCAAGCTCGGAGGAGAGAGGTAGGCCAGTTGGTTGAAGGATATGTGCGTGCACTCACACCAGCAGGAACGGACAAGAGAGGAGAGCCCGGTTGTCGAAGGATGGGTGCGGGCACTCACACCAGCAGGCCAGACGAGAGGACAAGGACCGGAGTCGTTGATTGAGGTGTAAAAATTTAATAAAAATAAACTTCTTCTGAATGGCAAAGAGATTGAAGAAAACTTAAAAAAATTCGACACAGAGAGTGCGTAGAAATGCCCCGGTCGGGTCTGTCCGGCAGGCGTGCAGCCAGGCTATATTTGTATACTATAGGCCTGAAAGAGAAAGCCTGCGCACAGAGCAAAAGAAGGCGGGAAGGAACTCGCTATATTGGCTCGTGTTGCCTGTTTTCAATAAAACGACTTTGGGAGACGACAGCGTCTAAACCCTTGGGGGGGATCGGCTTCGGAGATGGCGCATTGGAACGGGCTTGAAAAATACTTTGAGGAAATCTCATGAGTGGGGATGCAGCTGATTGGGAAGTGACCCAAAAAGAGGAAAAACTGGACTTTTTCGCGGCTTGAGAGAAGCCGGCCAAATTTCCAGAGCGTGCAGGAAATAATTGTGTTGATGGATATCGACAGTAGGGGGCTTGTTTGAAAGCAGATTGGTCCGACAATTGTTGAACATCAAGCGGCACGGGATACATCTCAAGAGAGGCTGTGAAATGACGTTTTCTTTGAATCGGTGGTTTAACGTAGTTTGAGAGGCGAATATGGCTTGAAGGCGTGATGCCATTTATGATCACAATATATCGGCGGACGCGGAATAAAAAGTAGATGCAGAATATATTACCGCAAGGGCCGGGAAGTATAGCGGGTGGCAGGAGAGAAGGATAATAGTAGGGCTCATAGATCCTAATGAGAGAGAGCGAGAGAGAGATAGGACGTAAAAAGGCGGGAATCGCCTCGCTTCTTATGTCAAGGAGAGCTGACTTAACATTTGTTGTTTGTAGTGGCTATTGGCGTTCAGTAGAGGTATAAACAATGCAGAATCGATTGATAATAATCTGGGGGGAATATTTATAAGAGAAAAGGTCAAAAAGTCATAATAAATCTCGTTAGTATAGATGGCAATGGGACTCTGAGCTCAGCCAATCACAAGCGAGCCGGGGGCCGAGCCTAGTCGCCATATAAAAGGGTGCTTGGCGAGTTGACCACTAGTTGGCGCTTGACCGCTGTGTTGAACGGAGCTGAGGGGGGAGGGGCTTGATCCGAGGTTATAAATATATGTCGAGACGGGCTGTGACTTAGTCGTTACACGGCTGTCATAGAGTCAACCTCGATAGCAAATTATTAATTAAAGAAAATTAAATAATAAAAAATAAAAATATGAGTTTGTTTTTAGTTAAACGCTGATTCCAATAAAATATCCGTTGGCACGATAAAAAGGTGATTGCAATTAATTAAGAGATTAAGAAAAATAATAATAAGTTAATATACAAAGAATATATAAATAAGCGCTAAATGGATTCTACCATTGCAATCTTTTTTATTATTATTTGAAACTCCTATCGGAATCTCCCGTTTATTTGCCCGAGGTGCTTTCGTGTACGAAGACACACACCTCAAACCCAACCGGTCTCTGGCTGTCGCCATCTACCGGTACCCCGTGAAGTTATATCATTTCCTTTCTCTAACTCCTCCCCTCTCCTAGCTAACGAGCTAATCCTTCCTTATTTCCAGTCCCTTTTATCAACCTCTTCTATGCCATCCCCCGATGTGCTAGTTTGAAGAGCAGAGAGATTTGGATTAAAAAAAAATGTAACGAAAATTTGTCTTTGGCATTTGCTCATTTGGGATTTCCTGAACCTTAAATTATATTTTATTGGAATTTTATGGAGCGCAAAGGGCTCAGGCCCTCCCGGAGGGATACCCAGCCCCCTGCCCTCCTTTGTCACAGGCCTGCAAATATTTTATTATGTATTTTCATTAACTCTGTTATGGTGTTTATATATACCGGGTGGGCCAATAGTGCGTGGACGAAAGATTGTGGGCTTATTAACCGACATTTTAAAATTTTCTCGATGGTGCATAATGTGGGGCCTTTAGAGCTACAAATTAAAAATATTTTGTTTAATAGCATCTCATATACAGGGTTGGTCCCAATATCAAAGTTATGTTTTTAAATGGAACACCCTGTATATTGCTGTTGGTTTACAATAATTTTTAGTATGACTTTATGTCATGCAATGTATTGTAAAACAAAACCGTTTAGCCGCAAATCGGGCTTTTGTGAAAAAACTGCTGTCTGAAAAAAAATTGAATATCTCGCGAACCATAAAACTTAGGGGACTGTTCTTTTGTGAGGTTACTAACCATAAAGTGTACTAATGTAGGCCAAAGAATGGGTAACCCGGAATTATTCTTGTTTTGGGAGATATGGCTATGCCGATTTGGGAAATTTCAATCATGGATAACTTCTTATTTCAAATGAAACATGCTACTTTTTTTATGCCATAGGATGTAAAATTTAATTAGCTTTCAGATGGTATAAGGTTGTCTATATCTATCTTTGGTATTTTATTTTATTTCAAAATATCTGATTAATTTGACTTACGAATAGATAAAACAAAATAAAATAACAATCAAATGCAAAATAAAATTGTATTGCAATAATAAATGGAAAAGATATTTCTAAATATTCGAAAATGTATTTAAATTTCCTTTAAAATCATTTATTTTAACTCTTCGAAGAAGTCCCGCTTGCTTACTCAAATTCGGGTTATTATTTGTCAACAAGATGGCGCACCTGCTCACCCGATCATAACCCTAATTTCTTTTTCGAAAAGTTAAAATAAATGATTTTAAAGAAAATTTAAATACATTTTCGAGTATTTAAATATCTTTCCATTTATTGCAATACATTTTGCATTTGGATTGTTGTTTTAATTTGTTTAATAATCAATTATTTTTTGAAATAAAAAATAAATACCAAAGATAGACAACATACCAAACGAGAAAGCTAATTAAATTCTAAAATGTATATGTCCTCGGGCTTTGTGTAGTTGGTAGCGTGCGTGCCCTCTATACCAAGGGTCGCGGGATCGGATCCCAGGCAGTCCGATGATTTTATTTATGCCATTTGGATATCAAACAATTTTCTCTTACCTTCTGTAATTGAAAGTTGTGTTCTGTGCTTGTCATACCAGATTCATATAATAAGATCATATAAATTTTGTAAGAAACGATTCAAATTTTAAGGGAATAAAGCGTCTTTTTTGGAATGCCTGAGCTTATAAGAATATACAAAATTTTTATTTTTTATCGGGCTGCTTTATAATTTCATCCTTTTACAATTCTGTTTGAAGTATTTTGTTGTTGTTAAGGATTAGCCGAGTCTTTTAGATCTCCAATAAGACAACGTTATTAGGAGGCACCACGTAGAGGTTCCTTCCAAGCGCCCCAAAAAAATTATCTTCATCTTCTTTTAAAGCCCTTCGATCCAGTGAATAAATGGCCTTACTCTAGCAGCTTGTGGTCATTTAAAAAAAAATTTATTTTTCACTGTATCTTGAAAGTGGTAGAAAATAAAAAGAAACAAATTCTAGGACATTCTTCGATCTACCAGTATTTTAATATTAGTAAATGATGTCCAAATGATTTATAGAAAAGTTTCTTGAATGAGGTGGCGAATAGCTAAGCAGGACAAGCTGCAGATTAAGGAACTGGGATTAAGGAATGTTAGCTCGTTCGTGTTCGAGAAATCTCCTCATCGGGATTGAAAGGTGCGAGATAATCTCACCCTCCAGTAACAGACACAAATGAGTCAATTTCAATTCTTGAATGTTGGAATTTTTCGTGGATGAAATTTTCTTTTCTTCTAAGTAATTCAACTTCAGCAACTTCAATTCTCGACTTGTTTCAATTTTATCACAGGAAATAATTTGCAAAATGTATGAGTGAGTGGCAAATATAATATAATTCTTTTCTGGACGGTTTTTTGCTTGAGGATCGAAATTGTCAATTTTCTGAGATTTCATTCATGTTTTCTATATTTTAGAAGATCATCTACAAGTTATCTGAAAAAAAAATTTTATTCTAACTAATAATATTCAATCGAAATTATTTAAATGTATAATATATTAATTATATAATATTAAAAAAATTACCTTTCAGCAATTACTCCTCTAATATCTACTAGGAAAAACATTCCATTACAGAATAAGAGCATAAATTAAAATTTTGACTTCATTGCTTAAAGAAAAAGGCAAATGAAAAGATTAGAATCGATGGGCTGTGAAGTCAAATACAACTTTCTGCATCGCTGGCTTTTTATATATTTATTATAAAGTCAGATGTATAGTGAGCACATCTTTCGTCGCTCTTTTGGATAAATATTATTATTTATTTATGAAAATGAGTCGTCCTAAAAAAAAAAATTGAATTAGTATTGACTCTAATCAGTTAATTATGAGAATATCAAGTTAGTGTACTATTTACCTTTCATTTGCGAGATTTTTTCTCTTCTCTCACACAAATATTCACTAATTAAAAGTAAACACCAAAAAAATTATCTCTTTTAGTTTTCCGACAATAATTATTTACTTATGGAATATATTTAAATGTCTCAATTGTGTTATTAAACATGTTATAATTCCTGACCTGAAAAAAAAATTTAAATTAGCCTTAATTCTAATCAGTTAATTTATAAGAATTATGAATTAGTGTTCTAATTTATTTATGTTTACCTTTAATTTTCCAAAAAATATTGAAAATTTTCTCTCTTCTCTCACTTTTTTACACTCACATAAACACTAAATAAAAAATAAACACCAAAAAAGATATTTTCATTTACAACAACAAAAAGTGTATGTAGTAAATGAAATTAATAAAAAAAGAACAGCAAGGTTTTAAATAATTATTACTCTTGCTTGCCGAATAAAAATATATATATATATATTTGATCAATATATATATATATTTACAGTAAACCGGGAGTCTGAGGAAATCATATCAGTGAGAATGAGCGTGATTTTTTGGATTACGAGCAAGCGAGTGCGGGGGCTAAAGTGGAAGAGATCCTACCTAGCCTAACACAAAATACGAAGACAATAGAGAGAGTATTTGTAACCCCGTCTCCACCATCAGATCGGTGGAGCCCTCGGGTCTGTCCCTAGCCTCAAGGATTGCAATTTGGACCCTCCAGGCTATTCCTGGAGAAACTGCACCCTTCCCTGACTCGCTTTACTCATAGAGCCACCTCAAACCCACCCTCACAGATACAAAAACATATCAGACTCCGAATGCGCGAACAAAAAACACAACACTTGGAATCTGGGCTTCGATCTTTCAATCAAGATCTCTTTATGAACCGATCATGGAATAAATCAACGAGAATATCTTTCATTTTAGCTCTCCGTATGGATCCTAAATTAAAAGAACAAATCAAGGCATCCTAACAAAACGAACAAGCTAAAAGATTAGAGTAGGCACCTGAAGCTAATAACAACAACTATCCAACAGAGGGCTAAAATGAAACTATTCACGTTGGTTTCTCCATCACTAGGAGGAGCTACAGGTTCTAAAAATAAAATCCCTCTCGTTGGCTCGTTGGCATGGTGCACCCTCCACCCCACTAGTTTTAAATCTTTAAACTACATTTAAGGTGTAAAAATAAATTTTCTAAATTATAAATATCAAAAAATGAATACAATTAAAATTTGTATTCGTTTAGCAATCTCACCTTAAGTTCTAGGTACCAAGATGATATTGATGGAATCCCGCGGCGGAAGAGGCTCTTGCTCTCTATGTGTCAGCTGAAAAGAAGAACATCCTAAAAGCTAATCTAATCTACCCCCTTCAATATTCTTGCACCATGCATAATACCTTTGTTCTGTTGACCCTCAGGAATCTGTAACAAAAGAGAAAAAGAAATTAAAATCAGATAAATTATATATTTTTGGATTTGCAAGGGTATGTTTAGAGAATAAAATATTCACCTCCTGAGGGGTTGACGGTCGCTCGAAGCTCCTTGCCTGGCACTCGTAGAGCTGATCCATCGAAGCTCGTAGAGCTGATCCAGTTGATTTCACTAGTTGAACACTTAACACTGAACACTAAACACAACCGCACTGGAGAAACACAAACCTGCAAAAGAGAAAAAATTGTTTAAGAATCTATCCCTTAGAGGTCTAGCAATCTAGTGAAAATAATTTTCCATTAGGATTTTATGAATGCAGTTTAAAGGAGTTGGTCCCAGGGATTTATTTCCACCGGCCCTTCCCTGTGTATGACCCTGCCTATATTCGATATTGACAGGGGCGTTTATAAGGGGGCGGGGGGAGGAAGGCCTAAGGGGGCTCGGGCCCCTCCGAAATTTTTCAAATCTCTATATATATGTACGGGTATATGGCCAATTTCTATATTTTTTTATGAGAAAGTGCGTCGCAAAAATAAAAGTAATAATAAAAAAAAATAAAAGGCCGAGCAGCTATGTTAATTTCTTTATTTAAGAACCCACAGCGACGTTTCGGTCGACTATGCGACCATCTTCATGGCTAGAGTTGAGTCAACAGAAAAACCTCTCTCATATTGACTGGCGCTGAATGCATTATATATGATAGATCGTAATGTATTTTATGAAATGTCTGTCAAAGAACTTAAGAGGTTTTTCTGTTGACTGAACTCTAGCCATG
Organism: Euborellia annulipes; assembly: GCA_023213315.1. NCBI lineage: Eukaryota > Metazoa > Arthropoda > Insecta > Dermaptera > Anisolabididae > Euborellia > Euborellia annulipes. The sequence continues at coordinate 13,796 of JAKCPI010014830.1, read as the reverse complement.
AAGATGGTCGCATAGTCGACCGAAACGTCGCTGTGGGTTCTTAAATAAAGAAATTAACATAGCTGCTCGGCCTTTTATTTTCTACTACATACTGATTCAGCTATTCGCCTCGCTAACAATAAAAAAAAAAGAAATATATTAATATATAAACATTTTTTAATAAAATTTTTATCTTTGAGAGGGTCCGAGGCTCATGTATATACGGTATTTAAAAAATATTTTTGAGTATGGGAGGAGGGGGATCCTGCTCCCCCCCCCCCGTCGCCAAAAAAATTCTATATACGCCTCTGATATTAGATGCATATAAATAACCACCACGATTAAGGAAACGGGAAACTTTTGATATCATGAAAAAGGGGCGAGGAATGGACACCGAAACTTATATAATGGATGAAATTCTAATAACAACAACAATTAGAATAGTAATATCGCATATATTAAATATTTTTATAGAGATTCAGTAATATATTCTCTCACTTTTTATGTTGTTCACAAATTTCGAAGCATTTTATTATGCAAATAGGGGCCTAATAAAAAACTTTTTATTTTAATCCATAGTTTGATCCTTACTTAATGAATGTATCTAACTATAAAGTGTAAATGTACTTACCAAAAAGTAGACATTATAGGAATTCTGGGCCGGAGTGACACGGCCTGTTGTCTCTGTCAAGCCCTCGCTGCAGGCTTTGTCTCAACTTGAGTCGAGAAGACAAGTGCAGCAGGTAACAACTAGAAAAAAACAAAAAAAGAAAAGAGAATTAGGAAAAATTTTCAACTCATACGTATATATATACATACACACACAGACATAGTAAATATTTTTTTTTGAATATTTGGCATAATTAGGACAAAAGGCTCTCTATACTCAATGCTTTCCAATAGGAAAACCCACAATTTTTCAAAAATATTTTTAGCCTTCCAATTTGGGGATTTTCCTGGGGTGTCCTTAGTGTCTTCTAAAAGGGTGCAAAAAAATTTCATTCAAAGGGAAGTCGGTCAAACAGAGGGTGATATACGGGCCAGTATATCTGCAATTATTTAGAAATACATATATCACTTGAAATATTTAAAAAAAAATTTTCAAGTTTCTATCAGTTGCCCTAAAGATAAATTAATTTCTGAAAATCTTTAAATTTACTCTGATCCCATTGCGAAATCGAATTTTTCAAAAATGATTGTGATGTCACAGATGTAAAATCTTTGTAATCTTAGCTGAATTGTACCACAGAATGAGTAGTCAAAAAGTTATAACTCTTATTAAATTGATCAAATTCAATCAAATTCTTTTACTCCAATATATTGATTTGAGATCTCAATGTGTGTTTTATTTTGTGATTAATTTATTGTATCTTGTATTATTTAACGTTTAATTAAATATATTTATATTATTAATTCTAGTCCCTTATTCCCACATTCTCTCTTAATTGATATTAAATCCAAAAGAAATTTCCAAATAGTTTTTACTTCATTTTGGGATCTTTTCTCCATTTAATTCATCATTTGTAGAACTCACATTAATTTTTTTTATTTTTTTAAATAAATTTTCATGCTTAAAATAAAGAATATCGACTGTAAATGTAAGAGAAGATTAAAAAGAATAAATAAAGGGTGATTTTTCAAATGTGAAAGGTAAGAAAATGAATTTATCAAAATCAATTAAAAATAAATAACTTGTAGTTGAATAAATATAGAAGTAAAAATAAATTATATATATATATTAGGAGGAATGAATCCATCTTTTAATTAGATCCCCTTGTTTGTCACTTTTTATTATCTTTATCTTTATCTTTATCTTTATATATATAATTCTTCTGTACGTGTGTATGTGACTGAACTCCTCCTAAACGACTGAACCAATTATGATGAAATTTTCTGTATATGTTTGTTAGAATCCCGGACAGGTTTTGTTTCACAAATAACAATAAGTTAATGAGTAATTAACCGTTAAAATAAGAAAAAAATAAAAATTAGGAGAAATTGTTGCCATGGTAACAAAATATAAATATTTACCCATGTTTACGATTTTTTTTTTATTTATTTACATTTTGAATTCTAAAATATCGGCGTAAATTTTTTGTTTGTGTACCGGGAGAGTCCCGGAAAGGACATGATTCACAAAAAATGAATAATTAACCGTTAAAATAAACTCTATATATAAAAATGAAAAGGGAAAATGTATGTACCAGTATGTATATATGTATATGTTCTATAGAAATTCACAATTTTCAATGAAGGCGAGCAAGGGGGGTCCAGGGGGCGCAGCCCCTGGCTAGGCGTAAAGCCCCGCCGAAGGCGGGGCTTTGCGTCTAGTATATATATATATATATATATATTTTGGATCACACTGACATTTGCATTATAAAAATTGTTTCTATTTATTTGTTAACCTTTGAATCAAAAATCCTGGTTTAATTCTCTTCAATACAAATAATAAGTGTCTGTAACTAAATTGTACTTGAAAATCACACGATTAGAGACCAAAAGTTGAACAAATAAAATAAAAGAGAAAAGATTTTTTTATTTATTAATGATGAGAATAAGAGGGATCCAATATATATATAAATGGTGGTATAAATTCATAAATGATTTTGATAAATCCGTTCTCTACTCTCTCAAATTAGAAAATCATCTTTTATTTTAAATATAATAAAAATTAATTTTTTCTAAAAAAATATATATACATAGGGATGTCAGAATTATAAATATTCGTTTAATAATTTTAAAAAGAAGCTTAAAAAGGGGAAAAGATTAATATTATTTGATTCCAAAATGAAATCAAAACTATTTGGAAACTTATTTTTTGTATTTACTCTTAAATAAAAGTAAAAATATTTAGAATTACAAATATATATGACTTCCTATTAATTAATAAAACATGCTATTAATTTAAAACACAGTTAATGGAAATAGAATAGATAAAATTCAAGTGGAAAATGCGTTATATTAAAATTTTATCCTTACCTGTCAGACTCTGTCAGACTGATTTTGATTAAAATAATTCACTCACATTTAAGAAAATAATTAGAGAAATTAAAATAATTAATAAAATACAATCAAGAGTTAATAAAAGAAAATAAATCAATGAGAAAGATGAGATGAAAGGTTAAATGCTAGGTAATTAGTTTTCTTAAATCACACTCACATAAAATGATTTAATTTGTTAGAAATAAATATTACATAATAAAATCATGCGGAATGGATTAATTATCAAAAGAAATAATTATATTTACCTTAAATAAATGTGATGACAGCAGAATTTAGGCGGCAAGTTGTTACACGAGCACACGAGGGAGAACATGTCAGAGAAGCTGTCAAATGGACGACAAACTCTTTGACATTTAATCATAAAAAAAATTAAAAAAAAAAAATTGTATAAAATAAATTATTCTAACTTTAAAAAATAATTTAGAATAATTTTTTATATAAATTTTTATTTTACTTTTAATTTATTTTTTCATTATATAAAAAAAAAAAAAAAACATGTCAGTTAAAAATTCGTATTTTTCTTTTTTCAAAGCAATAAAATATTATTTTAAAAACAAAATTAATTTTAAAAAATTTTTACATACTATATTTTAAAGTTAAAATAATTTATTATTTAAATTTTATTTTTCCTATGAATTTTGTTATCTGAGAAGCTGTTTCCTATCTGTCATTAGTTGTCTATGAAAATAAATTTTCAATAAATCTGATATAAAATTTATATAAAATTGCAAATTTTTTTTTTTATTTTTATTATTATTTTGTTTTTAATTATATTACCACATGAATATATTGTATAAAACTGAATTCCCATATTCTGAAACCCGTTGTTAATAAAAGAATATATACGTATATATATATATTGAATTACCCCCCGTTGTCATCGGTATAATATGATTTAATAAATCAATTCAATAAACCCTCAGCAGCCGAGAGGAAAATATATAGGCCTATATATATATATATATATATATATATATATATATATATATATATAAAGGCCTTATACATGACCTCTCAGTCAACAACATTTGATAATAATTTAATCTTTCAGCTTCTTCATTTACTTGTGGTTATCCCTATTTTCTTTATTTTTTTCCTACGAGTCTCATTTTTATTCTCAACCTTCACAATACTCTTTCCTTACACTCCAATCCATTCTGCTTGCAGTCTTCGATTATAAAATCCATCCATCTTCTAAGCCACCTTCAAATCCAACATTCCTTTCCCCAACCTTTTTTGATGCCAGTAATAGATTATTATATATATAATATATTTTAAAATTGGAGTGAATAATAAAAAAAATTAAAGTGAGATAAATCAATCAAAAATAAATCCAATAGTTGTCCAGACAGTTAAGAATAAAAAAAAAAAGTGCAGGAGGTGGATTTGAACTCGCGAAGTTTGGTTACATGAGAATGAAAAAAATATAGATTGCATGATGACTAATTAACCACCTGAGCCACGCTTTACTTAATTCTTTTATGCAAAAATAAGCCATATAAAAAACATGAAATAAAAGAAGTATTAAAAAAATTTTAATATTCCACATATGATATATCATTTTTCTTTATTTTTTATGAGGATTAATAATTTATATTCAAAATTTCTATAAAATGTATAGTTTTCAAATAATTCAATGGTCAAACGTCAGATTGTTTATGCCTTAATCAGTGGCGTAACCAGGGGGGGGGGGCGAGGGGGGCGCGAGCCCCCCGCCCCAGGCGCATCGAGCCCTTGGCGCCCCCCGAAACCGGCATAGGCGCCCTACGGCCTCTAAGATATAGCCCAGCGAATGTGATTTTATCATATTCTTTTCATCAATTGTCTTAAAAAATTGATTGTTTTCTTTTAAAATTATATTACAACTTGAATTCTACTATTTTAAATGAATTTAATTCCAAAAATAATAAATAAAGTATATAGAGGCTTTATAATTAAAATTTTTTTTTATTTTGCAATATATAAGCCTTAATTTGATGTTTTATGGCTGTGGAGATTTACTCAGGATTCGTATAAGCCTTAATATTTAATTTTTTTAAGCATGAAGGAATTGAGCTATGAGACTGAAATGTTATATTTAAGTTAAACACCCCCCGGGACCGTGAAAATAAGCTTTTAATCAAAATCGGCCAAAAAGTACTTTACTGATGTAGTTTTTCAGTTTTTTTTTTCGAATTTCTTAAAATGAAAGGGCTTTACCATTCTTCAGGCCCTCCCGAGTCCGCCCGGAATTTTTTCAAACCCGCTCATTCCCGCCCGAGATTTAGTGAATGAATGAACGAATGTCTAGCAATTTTTAAATAAAATTTCATTTGCATGCCCGTCCGCTCGGACCCGTTTATTTAGACTTGCTACCCGCCCGTACCCGCCCGTAATTTTTTCATGGCCTCTAAAGCCCGCCCGGCCCGCGGACCGGGCGGGTAACGGGCCTACGGGCCAACCCGTACCCGTGCAGGGCTCTAATCGGGGGTTCGGATCCCAGGCAGTCCGATGATTTTATTTAAGCCATTTGGATACCAAAAGTCAGTCTTATATGGCCCAAGTTGCCGAAAAGACTGTGTGCATGTGTGTGTGAGTGTGAGTGTGAATGGGAAAGAAGTGTGTGTTAAAAAAAAACATGGGGAATGACTTCCCCGAGACTTTCTCGTATATTCTTTTGGAATTACGCCTGGGTGTGTGTGTGAACACGATTGCTTAAAAACCAAAGCAGCTAGATCGATGAAATTTGGTATATGCTCCTTACATTAAAATTGTAGATTTCTATCAACTTTTGGAGTAAATATGTCACTTGGAGGTAGTACTTTACTTAAAAAGTTTAAAAAATTTTCAATATTATGATAAAATACTCAATTTTAAAAAGTTTTTATTCTTTGATATTTTTCCGAAAACTGAATAGTGAATAACAGAAGAAAACGACATTTTTCGTAAAAGCAAAGAAAAATCAAAACAAAATCATACAGGTGTCATTAAAAAACATGTAAATATAAACAAATTCGCTGAGGAAATTACAGGATGCAAGAAATTTGCCCGCCGAAGGCGGGCAATTGCTCGCCGAAGGCGAGCAAGGGGGTCCAGGGGCGGAGCCCCCTGGAAAATCGGCGCCCTAGTTGAGCTTCGCCCCCCCCGCCCTCAAAGGCTGGTTACGCCGCTGGCCTTAATGTAATTAAACAAAAAACTCTATCTAACATATGATAGATGTTATTAATTCTTGAATTCCCCCTGATTTCAGAGAACTAAAGCCCTTTTAATTATATGATCTAATTTGGAAGTTATTGGCGATCAAAGTTAAGTCTATTTTCAGACTATTTTCGCCCTTAATGACATCAACACTCAATTTTCTATATTATCGAAAAAGCTTATTTAGCATTGTCTGATTAAAACCAAATTTTTACCAGAGATTTATAATTAATAAATGAGTTTTTTTCTAAAGTTTCATTAAGATTGGTAAAGAAATAAATAAAATATTGACTATTTTGTAAATTTAATTTTAGAATTCGGGATCCCGGATTGGTAAAGAGAGCGCTCTGTGAACCGGCTCTAGGCTTGAATCTGAGATCCAAATTCTAAAACTAAATTTACAAAATAGTCAATATTTTATTTATTTCTTTACCAATCTCAATGAAACTTTAGAAAAAAACTCATTTATTAATTATAAATCTCTGGTAAAAATTTGGTTTTAATCAGACAATCCTAAATAAGCTTTTTCGATAATATAGAAAATTGAGTGTTGATGTCATTAAGGGCGAAAATAGTCTGAAAATAGACTTAACTTTGATCGTCAATAACTCCCAAATTAGATCATATAATTAAAAGGGGTTTAGTTATTTGGAATCAGGAGAAATTCAAGAATTAATAAAATGTATCATAGGATATATAGAGTTTTTGGTTTGATTATATTAAAGCATTCACAATGTGACGTTTGTCCATTGAATAATTCGAAATCTATGCATGCTATGGTAATTTCGATTATAAATTATTAATCTGCGTAAAATGTAGTAAAAAATGATATATCATATGTGCAATATTAAAATTTTTTTAACACCACTTTTATTCGATGTTTCTTACATGGTCTATTTTCCATTAAATATTAAATTAATTCATAGCTGAATGGGTTAAATCATCAGTAAAAATTATTTTTTCCATCCTTCCTTAACCAAACTTGCGCGAGTTCAAATCCATCTCGTGCAGTGTTTTTTTAAATTAAATTCCTTTTATATTTAATAATAATTTATCATTTTCTAAGAAATGAATTAAATAAAAAATCAAACAATTAATATTTTATTTATTTCTTTACCAATCTCAATGAAACTTTAGAAAAAAAATCATTTTTTTCTAAAGTTTATAAACCTCTGGTAAAAATTTGGCATTCACAATGTGACCCTCGGTATAGAAGGTTAGCACACTAACCCCTACGCCAAGCCCGAGTGCCCCTTTCTGATTTTTCTTTCTGATCAATTCAAAATTATTATCATTGGAAATAGAAAATCTCTATATAATAAAATTATTACTGATTTGTGCTTCAACCTAATGAAAACCCCTATAAGGATTCATATTTCTAAACGTCTCCACTGGATGGCAGCACAAATCAGCCTTTGATTGATTAATTAAGTTGATGGGTGCTGCCACTCTGTGGAGACATTTAGAAAGTCAGTGACCGGTGGCGGCCGGCTGGCAACCTTGACCTCGGGTGACCGGGATCTTGAGATCAGCTGATGGGTGGAGTGACTAGTCGCACAGCACACAAATTTTTCTTAAATTCGGTAATTGAAAGTAGTGTTCTGAGCTTGTCACACCAAATTTTTGTGCTCATTCCGAAATTTGATTTTAAATTTGTATATATTTAGTTTGTCTCAGGAAAATTAGAAATTTATTTAAATTAAAAAAAAACACCTTGCACAGATTGGGTTTGAACTATGAATGATTTATACTAAACCAATTATACTACAATCTACAAGACAAAATAAAACTTATGAATTTATCTTATTGTATAAAGGTGATGTTTTAATAAATGTATTAAAAAATAAAAGGAAATAATGAAAAAAAGTGCGGGAGATGGATTTGAGCTCCCGAAGTGTGGGAAAGTGAGAATGGAAAAAATATTTATGATGACGACTAAACATGGGCGTAACTAGGGGGGTGCTGCCCCCCTTCCCCCAGAAGGCTCGTGCTCCCCTCCCTCTCCCAGAAAGCTCCCTGCCCCAAGAAAAATTGAGAAAATATAGGGCTTTCCAGGCCCTCCGGAGGATAGCTGGTCCCATGCCCCCTCCCCCCAGCCAAATTCTGTAGTTACGCCCATGCGACTAAACTAAATCTGGCAACATTTCAATAGCTTGTATTTATATTGTTTGATTTTTTATTTATTTCATTTCTTAGAAAATGATAAGTTATTCTTAAATATAAAATGAATTTAATTTAAAAAAACACTGCACGAGATGGATTTGAACTCGCGCAAGTTTGGTTAAGGAAGGATGGAAAAAATAATTCTTACTGATGATTTAACCCATTCAGCTATGAATTAATTTAATATATAATGGAAAATAGACCATGTAAGAAACATCGAATAAAAGTGGTGTTAAAAAAATTTTAATATTGCACATATGATATATCATTTTTTACTACATTTTACGCAGATTAATAATTTATAATCGAAATTACCATAGCATGCATAGATTTCGAATTATTCAATGGACAAACGTCACATTGTGAATGCTTTAATATAATCAAACCAAAAACTCTATATATCCTATGATACATTTTATTAATTCTTGAATTTCTCCTGATTCCAAATAACTAAACCCCTTTTAATTATATGATCTAATTTGGGAGTTATTGGCGATCAAAGTTAAGTCTATTTTCAGACTATTTTCGCCCTTAATGACATCAACACTCAATTTTCTATATTATCGAAAAAGCTTATTTAGGATTGTCTGATTAAAACCAAATTTTTACCAGAGATTTATAATTAATAAATGAGTTTTTTTCTAAAGTTTCATTGAGATTGGTAAAGAAATAAATAAAATATTGACTATTTTGTAAATTTAGTTTTAGAATTTGGATCTCAGATTCAAGCCTAGAGCCGGTTCACAGAGCGCTCTCTTTACCAATCCGGGATCCCGAATTCTAAAATTAAATTTACAAAATAGTCAATATTTTATTTATTTCTTTACCAATCTTAATGAAACTTTAGAAAAAAACTCATTTATTAATTATAAATCTCTGGTAAAAATTTGGTTTTAATCAGACAATGCTAAATAAGCTTTTTCGATAATATAGAAAATTGAGTGTTGATGTCATTAAGGGCGAAAATAGTCTGAAAATAGACTTAACTTTGATCGCCAATAACTTCCAAATTAGATCATATAATTAAAAGGGCTTTAGTTCTCTGAAATCAGGGGGAATTCAAGAATTAATAACATCTATCATATGTTAGATAGAGTTTTTTGTTTAATTACATTAAGGCATAAACAATCTGACGTTTTCTCTTTGAATAATTTGAAAACTATTCATGCAATCGAAATTTGGATTTTAAATTATTAATCTACATAAAAAGTACTAAAAAATGATATATCATATGTGCAATATTAAAATTTTTTTAATAAGTCTTTTATTTCATGTTTTTTATATGGCTTATTTTTGCATAAAAGTATTAAGTAAAGCGTGGCCCAGGTGGTTAATTAGCCATCATGTAAACTATATTTTTTTCCATTCTCACGTAACCAAACTCCGCGAGTTCAAATCCACCTCCTGCACTTTTTTTTTTAAATCATATTATCAATTTTCTTTTATTTTTAATGCAAACTTATAATTTCATTTATTTGTCATTATAACGAGAGAAAAGATTTGTGGAATATAAATTTTGGTAACCCTATGGTTAGGGCATTTTGACAAATTTTTAAGGTTGTTCGGACATTAAAGCACTTTGGTAGATTAAAAGCTAATTTTTTAATATGTTATTAATCACTATCAAATACGTATAAAATAAAATTTTGAAGCACATCTGACACAGGGTTATCGTGTAATTAATTTTTAAAAAATTGAAATTTAACATGTAGCCTATGGGGAATAACGACGAAATTCACACATATCGAATTATATAGGCATCTGTGCAAATGATACAAAAACAAAAAAACTTACATTTTATTAATTCACTTCCGAGGAATACGTTAAAAATAAAACCAAAAGTTTCTGCCGACCGCTTTTAAAGATATTTTAACAAGAAAGTCAAAAAAATTCTCCAAAATGACAGTCGCTAATATTTAAAAATAATGAATTCTCGAGAGTCAGACCAGCCTGGCAACGTCGCATAGCATAAGTGTCTTATCTCTATGTCAGATACATTTTTTTTTTCAATTTTACAATATTTTTTCTCGCAAATCGTCCATTGTGTTTAAACTGATTTGCATTAAACATTGTAATATATTAAATAAAATAAAATTTAAGGCGTTTAAGATTTAAAATAGATAGTTGATGAATGCAATGTTGCCAGTTCTATATTACGTGAAATACTGCTCAAGTCGAAAGTCATTCATTTATTATTTTTGGTAATTAAATTATTAACTTAATCGAATTATAAACTATGATAGGTCACGACTAAATTATAATAAGGAATTTTGGCATTCAAATTTTTAATTTTATTTAAAAAAAAATTTAGAATCTATTATGACTTACGATGTACTATCCGAACAACCTTAAATAACTTTTTTTTATTTATGTTGGCATGAATGTCACAATTTTAACCAATTGCGCTGGCTGGAGTTGGTTTATTCCCTGGAGTTGGAGAAAGAATCTGGAGGAGCAAATGAGCATTAATGCATAGATAATTAATCTGTGGTTGAATCAGTCTAGAAGATCTGATTTTAATTTAATGTTCGCTCGACTTCGTTCTCAATTACTTGGAGAAGTACAAAAAGTAACAATTCATTTTTATTTTACTAATCAATACCAAAATTATATATATATATAATTTTATTAAATTTAAGGATTGCGGTGTGGGTTTCAAGTGAAACATTTTGAAAAAAAGGTTGTATTTATGCGAGTTTCACGAGGGTATTGTAAATTATATTATATAATATTTCTTTTTGACAGTTGTGATTTTTAGATTGGCCTATATATCATTTATATAGCCTCCCAAGGATTTCTTTTTGCTTTTTGATAATGGTTAAATTTAAATAATATAATATTTATTATTTATTTACAATTACCCTTCTTTAGAGATATTTTGTCCAATTTCGAGCAAGTAATTAATATACAATTGGCAATCGAAAGTTGTGTTCCGTGCTTGTCACACCAGATCTTTTTGTGTTAGTTTCTGTTGATAGGTATATTAAAATTCAAGATGCAAAATTTATAAACATGGAAAATATTTATATTTTGTTACCATGGCAACCTTTTCTCCTATCTTTCCTATGAAGTACAAGAGTAAATTGTACTGTGAGGACAATATTAAGTCCCACCGATGAGTTTTCTACTTGTTAATTATTTCATTGTTTTTATAAAAAAAATGAAATTAGAAATTTTCTAGACTTGAGCCATGAAAGTTTCCATTAAAAAATATATAATATTTTTTTAAAAACAATGAAATAATCACAAGTAGAAAACGCATGGGTGGGACTTAATATTGTCCTTCACTGTACTTCAAACAATTTTCAAGGCGAAATATACATTTTAAAGAGATTCTAAAAAATAATTGATTTTACTTTCTTTGAATTCTAATCAAAATCGTTAGAGCGAATTTTGAGAAAATCTAAAAAAAACTGAAAAAGTGCATCAGTCAAGTACTAGTACTTTTTGGCCGATTTCGATTAAAAGCTTATTTTTACGCCTCCGAGGGGTGCCTCACTTAAATATAAAATTTAAACCTCGTAGCTCAATTCCTTCATGCTTTAAATTAAACACAAACACACACACACACAGACCATGTTGCAAAAACCACTTTTTTGGATTCACAGGACCTCTAAACATATATATATATATATCCATCAAAATCTCGACATCGAATTTTTGACTTGAATCCAATACTTTCTCTCTATATATATTAAGATATATAGGTAAGAGAAAGTAAAACATTTAAGCATACCGTTTGCAACTATTAGCAATAATATAAACTTTTGTTGTCATCCCAGGCCCTTAGTCAGGTTTTTCGGGTAGGGTATAATATAATTTTGTTCAATGAAATTTATTTAAAGAGTGAACAGCATTGGGGTTCACTAATGGACAGAGTTCAAATTATACATATATAATATACTTAGGACACCAGAGGAGCCCTATGAATGGTCCTCGACGACCCCCCACACAAATTAAGTCCCTTTGCCTGATGTCACCAGGCTCCCACTCGAGTCAACAGCTCCCATGGTTCATTAAATTAAACAAAAAAACCCAGACTTCTCTCCAAGACCAATGAATCCATCTCGGACAATAGTTGGTTATATATATATATATATAGTGAAGTGAGTAATGGGATTCTTTGATTGTTGAAAAAAAAAGAAATTTTAATAATGAATTAGTTGTTTATCCTTAATATTGTTATTAATTATCCAATTCTATATTTTTTTTTTTTTTTTTAAAAAAAACATTCACACTTTTTTCTCATTCACACTCACATTCACACAGTCTTTTCGGCAACTTAGGCCATTTAAGACTTTAAACGATATCCGTTAATGATTATTATACATATTGGGGTCCAGGCATTTTTATTTAAGTCATTTGGTATCCAAATGCCTTAAATAAAATTATCGGACTGCCTGGGGTCCGAACCCGCGACGTTCGGTATAGAAGGTAGACACGCTACCAACTACTCCAAGCCCCGTGGGCCAATTCTATATTTAAATAAATATTTAATAATTATAATCACGTGTTGTTCTTTTAATTTATAACATATAGAAGATCAGAAGCCTAACCGTAAAAAAATCTAACAAGATAAGAGATGTAAGATGTAAGTGTACAATCGTTTAGTGAATTCATGTGATCGTCATTTAATAAAATCCAGCATTTGTTGACATTTGTTCCCATCAATATTAAAATTCATTTTGACATCACGAGGTCCGTCGCCCTAACACCGTCAGCCTAAATAATGTTGTCTATTTACAGGACTCTGTTTTCTCAAAAACAGCATTCAGAAGAACTTGTCAACATTCTGTCAACACCGCCAACAATTGCTATCCAGATCCTTCTGCATTTTCCATCTACTAACAATGTTTTGATTAATTTAATGAAATTTATATTATGACAAATTATTATTTTTTCACATTCATATGAATTTTCGCCTCTGTCCATATTATATTTTTACTTTCTCTTACCTATATGTTAATATATATATTGAGACAAAGTATTGGATTCATGTCAAAAATTTGATGTTGAGATTTTGATTGATATACACGTTTTGAGCTACCCTGAATCCAAAAGTGGTCTGTCTGTATGTATGTGAACAAAATATCTCAAGAACAAAAAGAACTAGGAGGTTGAAATTTTATATTTAAGTTTTGTACCCTCCTGAACTGTGAAAATAAGCTTTTAATCAAAATCGGCCACAGAGTACTAGTACTTTACTGATGTACCTTTTCAGTTTTTTCGATATTCTCAAAATTCGCTCTAATAATTTTCATTAAAGTTCAAAAATTATTTTTTTAGATGCTCTTTAAAATGTATATTCTCATTTTGCCATTGAAATCTTTTGAAGACGACTTTACTCTTGTACTTCATAGAAAAGATAGGGAATGTGGTTGCCACGGTAACAAAATATAAATATTTTTCTCTGTTTACAAATTGTTTATCTTGAATTCTAATATATCGGTGGCCCTTGGGCTTGGTGTAGT
>JAKCPI010014829.1:0-62761 GCA_023213315.1 Euborellia annulipes | reverse complement strand
TATTAATCAATAATGGATATCGTCAAAGTCTTACTGTGAGTGTGAATGAGAAAAAGTGTTTTTTTATAAAATAAAAAAAAGATTAAAAATAGAAATGTCATATCACATAATATAAAAATTAAGTTTTATATTCATGTGGAAATATAAAAAATAAAATGTTAAAAACAAAATAAATTAGCCTAATAATTAAAATAAATAATTTTTAAAAAGAAAAAAATTGCCAATTTTATATTAATTTTAAATCAGATTTATTGAAAATTTATTTTCATAGACCACTAATGACAGAAATAGGAAACAGTCATCTCAGATAACAAAATCCATATGAAAAATAAAATTTAAATAATAAATTATTTTAACTTTAAAAATAAGGATGAAAGAATTTTTTTAATTAATTTTGTTTTTAAAATAATTTTATTGCTTTGAAAAAAGAAAATACTAATTTTTAATAGACATCTGGATTTAATTTTTTTTTTTTAAATAATGAAAAATTAATTAAAAGAATAAAAATAAAAAATTATTCTAAATTATTTTTTAAAGTTAGAATAATTTAATTTATAAAAAAATTTTTTTCCTCTTTGTAATTTTTAATATGATTAATTGTCAAAGATTTCGTCGTCCATTTTGGCAGCTATTTATCTATTCTTTGGCCTGTCAAGTTGTGCTGTGCTAAACATGTGAACACGTGTATGCCAATCTCATCCTTATTTTCAGCACAGTTTGAAGGTAAATTTAATTATTTCTTTTGATAATTAATCCATTTTGCATGATTTTATTATTTAATATTTATTTCTAACAAATTAAATCATTTTATGTGCATGTGAGTTGCATGAATGTGTGTGTGAATGTGAGTGTGAATGAGAAAAAAGTGTGAATGTTTTTTAAAAAAAAAAAAAAAAAAAAAAAAAAAAAACCTCTCAGTCAACAACATTGGGTAATAATTTAATATCGAACTTGCTGCAGCTTCTTATCGTTTCACAGGTTTTCGGTGTCAAGAATAAAACAATTTTTCTTAAAAAACTATTTTATTTTTATGTTTCAAGTGGGCCGACTGAATGCATTTTTACTCTTTTATTCTTGACACCGAAAACCTGTGAAACGATAAGAAGCTACAGCAAGTTCGATAAGAAATAACTTCGTTGAGAATCGTTCTACATAATAATTTAATATTTCAGCCTCTTTTACTGGAGGTTATCCCTATTTTCTTTATTTTTTTTCCTACGAGTCTCGTTTTTATTCTCAATCTCCACAATACTCTTTCCTTACACTCCAATCCATTCTGCTTGCAGTCTTCCATTATAAAATCCATTTATGCTTCCATGCCACCTTCAAATCTAACATTCCTTGCCCCCCTTTTCTCTCGTCATTAAATGACCAAACCTTTCCCCAACCTTTTTTGATGCCTCCATCATCCTATTGTATATATGTAAGTCCTTTCTTTATATATATATATATATATATATATATATATACACGGTATAATTTCTTGTTTTTTTTTTTGTTTTTTGCTGTTGCTGTTTACCTCCTTTTTATGTTTTATATTTGGTGGATCCCCCGGTTTGCTTGCACTTTATCTTCTCGCGCTTCTGGAGAACTTTGGCAAGGCGCCCTTTGGGGTTGGCGCCTCCGTGCTGGCATGGTGTGCACGCCCGCCAGGAACGGCCCTGTATTCACGTATACATATAAAATTTCTTCAATTTGTTACAATGAGAAGAGGGATTTTTTTTCAAAAGGAATTTGGACTAGTTAATGTTGTTTAATAAAATAAAACAATATTTTGTTATATATATATTGATATATTTACAAGTTATAGATAATTATATCAATTTTTATCACAAGGGTTTAAACCAGGAGAAGCTCATAATCAAAAATAAAGAAAAGCTGCGCTTCCATTGACGCCTCGTCACTTGTATTTTTTATATAAATGAAATAAGTTATAAAAAGAATCCCTAAATATTTTAAATGATGGGGAAGGAGAATTTACTAATCTACTTTTAAAAGAAACGTTGGCTTTTTAGAATCCATTTTTATTTTAATTTAAAGTCATTTTCGAACTCTAATATTCAATTATTGAAACAAGAAGGGCTTTTTACTCGGTAAATATTTTGATGCCATCATTCTCAGGGCATAAAAACATCATTATAATTTATGAAGGTACAAATCTGTATAAGTATCAAGGGCGGATCCAGACGAGTTTTTCGGGGGGAGGGGGTAATTTTTTTTTGCCTGGTGTGACTGGCAACACAGCACACAACTTTCTCGTATTTTCGGTAATTGAAAGTTGCATTCTGTACTTGTTCTGTACAGATTTTTTGGCATCGAAATAGATTTGAACACACACCCCTTTAGACCATTTCCATCACGAATTTTTTAATATTACTTATAGAGGTATAGAGGTAAGAGAAATCAAAAATATATATACAAATCAAATTTACAAGCATTAATTTTTAAAATTTTATATAATTTCCAAGAAAAATATTCTTCTCAAATCTCGAGGGGGGGGGGGAGAAATTACCCCCTTTACCTCCTCGCCCTTGTATCCTTACTTTTATCAATATTCAATTATATTGTATATAAAGAGTATCTTCAGTAGTTCAGTTGCTGGATCCTTTGAGATTTTTAATATGAGTTTCTTTATTCAGAGCGTTGTTTTTTATTCAGTTGCTGACGAGATGCCATGTACACCGTTTCGGGCATATAGCCTTTTCAGAGCTACATATCCATTATTATTATCAAGGGGCTTCAGGGGGGCACATTGAATCTTTAGTCGGAAACTACTGAGGCATTTTTTTATGCGGTTTATTTTAAAACGATTTGAATTCGTGAGCATTTTGCTTGATAATAGAATGCTTTTTATTTTAATTAGGATAAATTAAAAAATATTTTTTTATATTTATAGAAAATGAAAAAAAAAAAACTGTATTTTTTTTATTTTTTAATCTAAAAATGTAAATATCATTTTTTAATATCCAACCTATAATAATTGAATAAAATGATGACAAAGTAAAAAAAAAAATTTGTATTTATTTAAAAATTAACGGCCAAATAGTTGAGCACTCTTGCAAAAGATGGCAGGCTAGTCTAACAGCCGGCATTAATAAGCCTATATTTATATATTTTTATGCTGTAATAAATGTTATATAATAATAAATAATAGTAATTATAAACTATTTATTATTAAAAGAACAACGAAAAT
Organism: Euborellia annulipes; assembly: GCA_023213315.1. Classification (NCBI taxonomy): domain Eukaryota; kingdom Metazoa; phylum Arthropoda; class Insecta; order Dermaptera; family Anisolabididae; genus Euborellia; species Euborellia annulipes. The sequence goes on along the minus strand of JAKCPI010014829.1, from coordinate 59,568 downwards.
CAAACAAATACATGAGATTAAATATAGCTCTGCCATCCTGACATCTGTTGGAAAATTTTCGTAAATTGGGCTATTTGGCTAACTTTTAAGACCCCTAAAGCCATCTTAACAACAAAAACATGCAAACAACTTTGCCTCTAGAAGCACCTTAATGTTAGAGGTAAAAAAAATACATATATACGTATTTAAGTCTAATTAATTTAATTTATTAATATTTAGCTCTGATGAAGGCAATATGCCGAAACGATGTAGATGCGAATCTCGTCAGCAATTCAATAAAAAAGAACGCTCTGAATAAAAAATGAAAAATTTTTAATTACCTACCTAATTCCATCTCAAAGGACCCAAAAACTGAAGAAAATTTCTCAGATATATTAAGATCTGGTACAAAAGAGAATCGATGTCTTACGATACGGGTATTCAACAGCCTTGTTTCTCTGGGTCACCCATCCGAGGCTCACAGATAACGAATAGACTCCAGAAAGTCTTTATGATTGTTCAGCGCATAGATTTTGGTATAGATCTATAATAGGTCTTGGAATATGATAAGCAAGATCATCATGCGACAATCCGGAATGGTGAACGAATTCTTCAAGGAATCGAAGCGTGATGGTCGATTCAGGATTCAATTCAAGTGCTTTGCTGTTACTGAAATAATAATAAATATTTTATTTTTTGGGAAATAAACATGAATGGAATATAGCTAACAAACCTTGTGGCTGCATCGACATAAGAGGAAACATATTGGCCGATATAAGAGAGAAATTGATTTCGTATCGCTGGATGAAATTGTCTCAGGACAGTTTGCACGCCAATTATAAAAGGAACGCCATCTAAAGGATCTTGAGTTTTGCGTGTCACCAGGCCTCCTAAAAAGGAATCAATTTATAATCAAAAACATGATAATTTGCAAATAATGTTCTCTCTAATATTGCTAATCTTATGAGTTTTTTTTTATTTCATTTAAGGTCTTTTTCATCATTGAAAGTCATTTAGACCCCGTCCCTTTTTATTTAAATTGATCGGTAGCCAAATTTGTGAGGGTTAAGGGGGTTCAGGAGCGACGTCTAAAATGATTTATTTAAAAATCAAATGTCAAATTAATTCAGCATCCTTGCAATAGATGGCAGGCTAGTCTAACAGTCGATCTCCTTTTAGCCTATATTTATATATTTTTATGCTTTTATAAAAGATACATAATATATAATAACATTTATAAAGTATTATTGTTAAAAGATCAATGAAAATCAACCAAATGCATTAAATATTATTAGCTACCACTCTGACATCTCTTGGCAAATTTTTGAATTACTTGATTTTTTGGGCATACTTTTTATGACACACTACGCCATCTTAGCGGGAAAACACATTCACTCCCGAGCCCCCTTAACACCATTAGTACGTGATTTGGGGGGGGGGGAGTTGATTGATTGATTGATTAGTTGTTCTGGGGCTTCTCTTTGCACTGCGACCTTCTAGATCAGATCTATTGTGCTCCCCCGTTCTAGGAATGGTTCGAATTCGGGTGATGTTTTACCCCTGAATTCCTATGTCCATCCCTCAGGCCCTAAGTGCCTGGAATTGGAGGGGATGTGTACTCCCTTTTGCTCCAGCTGAGACGTTCGACTTTGGTTGAATTTTTTCGGCAAGTTGGGTTCGAACTCGAGTGACATTTTACCTCGTATTACTAAGCCTCAGCTTATCCGATAAGCCACGCTCGCCTCGGGGGGGGGGATGTCAGTCAATAAAAGTTAAAAAATGAGCTAAATGTCGTAACAATTAGCTACAAACTCTTTAATTACCTAAATTTTTAACATAGTGTAGTTTATATAATTGTGAAATGACGAAAAGGAAAGTAAGCAGAGGGAAATATTCCAAATTCTTGGTCGTGACGTATATTTTAGCAAGTGGATTTCCAATTCCAGCCCAATCTAGATATGTAGAAAGTTCATATAAAAGTGGATTCTCCTCCTTCGGATAAGGCTTCGATGGATCTTTATAATAGGCTCTGATGTCTGAAAGGAGAGCTCTAAAAAGAAACAAGTAAATTATTATTAGAAATGTCTTATTTTACAAGACTATCTCTGTTACGTACCCATTAAATGTTTGTAGAGCTTGTTCAAGAAGTTTGCTTTCAAATCGACAAGATTTGTTCAATTCATAAGCGATATGTTTACGCAATAATTGCATTTGTCCAACTTTCAAATTCCAATCTAGTATTTGAGGCCAGACTTTTTGGGCTCGAGAAATATATTGAGAATAAAATCGACTAGGATTGCCTACAAAAATAAGAGGAAAGACGGATTAGTGACCTTTAATGAGAATTCTTTAAAATAAAAGAGCCAAAAGGAAATTCACTAGATATAGGGTAAAAAATATGGTGTGACTGGTCGCACGCGCCAGAGGGGGGGGGGGTACCTAACTTAAATATAAAATTTCAACTTCCTAGCACTTTTCGTTCTTGAGATTTATAATAGTACAATTTTCCTTCAAATTATAAAACTAAAAATCAGATAGCTGCTTTTTTTCGTGAAATAGGCAATATTAACAAAATATTTTGACTGATTCGTGAATACGGCAAGCTCTCTGCCGAACAGGAAAATTTTCATGAAATAGGCAATTTCGTTAATATTCCGTTGGAATTTTGGAACGAAATTTTATATGCTTAATGAGGGCCTTGTAAGGATTACAGGGAAATTATTTTCATCCCGAAATTTCTATAACTTTTTGAGTTATTAATTTCTAAAGTTACGATTTCTCCCAAAGGAAAAAGAAAAATATTTTATCTATTCTTTCCATTTGTGTATACTATGAATGTAAATAAATCCTCAAGCAGGCACTGGATTGGAATAGTAATTATACTTTTTTTCATAATTCAGCCCCGGGCTTGGTGTAGTAGGTAGCGTGCCTCCTATACCAAATGTCGCGGATTCGGACCCCAGGCATTTGGAGACCAAATGGCTTAAATAGAAATGCCTGGACCCTCAATAGATATCATATATAACGGTTAACGTAAAAGTCTTATATGGCCTAAGCTGCGGAAAGGACTGTGTGACCGTGCGTACTACAATAAAACGGAAACAAAAAACTATTTTCCTTTGGTTGAAACATAAAAGAACTTGAACCTCGTTTTGGCTATCTTCAGGCAATAAAATAATTAAATTTCAATTATTATTTACTCACTAATAATCTCATTAGTTGGTGTCAGCTCTTTGGATAGATTAGAAAACATTTCCAGCCAATTTTTGTCATTTAAAACGCCTCTTTGAAGGGCTTTTAAATAATTCTAAAACAAAAACGATAAATGTATATTCAGAAGAAAAAGAAAAATAAATAAATATATATCTTTTTACTTGTAATTCAGTGACGATCATAAACGAAAAGAGTCGATCAAGTCCCGTTAATCCTGCGATTCCCACGGATTTCGTGATTTTTGAAAAGAATTTTATATTAATAATCTCATTAAATGTTTTATTATCATACCAAGCCATTGTATGTTCAATATAACACGTGGTCCTGAAACAATCAACAAAGATAAGTAGACGAGAGTTGGTGATTGGTTAAAGAGAGAGAAAATGAAATTTACTTAGGATCGGTGATTCGAAGCAATTCCCTTGCAAGTCGACCAATAAAATTGACACTTGTCGTGTCCGTTGGTGGGAAGGTAGGAATTGGAATTGATCGATTTTGATGTAAACTTTGCCAATCTTGAACTTTATTTCTCAAGAAATTATTGCATTCTTGCTCCACATTATAACTGATAATTCTTGAAACCTGGAGAAATTTCATTATATTTAAATAATCCATGTACAGTGAGGGGCAATATTAAGTCCCACCCATTCCCTACTTGTGATTATTTCATTGTTTTAAAAAAAATATTATATATTTTTTAGTGGAAATTTTCATGGTTCAAGCTTAGAAAATTTCCAATAAAGATTTTCATTTTCTTTTATAAATACAATGAAATAATCACAAGTAGAAAACGCATGGGTGGGACTTAATATTGACCCTCACTGTACTGTATATTTCAATGTTAAAATATCATCATCAGAACACAACAATCGATTATTGGGGGAAAAAATCGATTATTTTTCGGGAAAATGCGTTTAAAAAGATCGGATGAGACCCGTATCTAAAAAAAAAAGGTCAAAAGATTTTCACGGAAGGGGAAAAAATTTTCTGCAGGGCGAAAAAAAACTCGTTTTTTCAAAAAAGAGGGGAAAAAATTTTGCTTTCCTAAAAAAAGGTAAGGAAGGAAAAAAATTTGTTGCTAGGGGATAAAAAGCTATAATCTATTATTTTTTCCCATTATTGATTATTTTTTCGTCTGTCCGGACCTAATAATCGATTAATCCGAATAATCGATTATTTTTTTCCATAAAATCGAACACCCCTCAATTACAATAACACCCTAAAATGATTTTCAATATCTCATGATATCTGAGTTTTATTTAAAAAATGAAAATGTCTGATGAAAGTAGCTTATATTTTGAAATTTTATTAGTTTAGTTAAAATTTTCTCACCTCTTCTTGCCAAATTTTTAAACCATAAATATTAACATAATCTTGAATATATTCAAATGATCTTCGATATCCTGCCATAATTTCTCCTAAAGCTTCTAATTTCGTTACCAATTCGGATGTCTAAAATAAATAAATAATCAGCATCAGTGAAAAAAAACGTTAAAATAATTGTACAGTATTTTCAAAAAGTCAACCTTTGCTTTTGGATTGAAATTCAAACTTTGATGAAGAGCAATTGCAATATGCTTGACCAATTCTTTTCGAATGCCGTCTTCAAGTAATTGTTTAGGATCAATTCGAATAATTCCGACCAGAGTGCTTTTCATGGTGGCTACACCCTCAGTGAATACGGCAACTGCGTGTGTGAGTTTAGCGACTTCGTGTCGCTCATCCAATTGGGCATAATCGCGAAGGCGTTCCTTGTCTAAGCGGGTTGGCACTTCACGAATTACTTGAGTTTGAAGCTCTACTATGCGAGCTAGCAAACCGAACATCGTCTCCGGGATGATATGCAAAACCTGAAAATTGAACCATAAAAAAGATTTCCTGTCGTCAAGGGGCTTCAGGAGGGCACATTGAGGCATTTTAAAGTATTTTTTATGCTGTTTTTTTTTTAATGATTTAAATTTGTGAGCATTTACATAATAGCATGCTTTTTTTTAAATTACGATTAATTAAAAAATATTTTTTTATTTATAGGAAATACAAAAAAAACCCTATTATGAAAATTGTAATTTTTTTTTTTTTAATCTAAAAATGAAAAAATCATTAATATTCAATCAATAATAATTAAAATAAGTGGTGAAATAGTAAAAAATAAATTTAGTTATTTATTTAAAAATTAACAGCCAAAATAGTTCAGCACTCTTGCAAAAGATGGCAGGTTAGTCAACAACCCGCATTATCAGATCACTTATTATATTTATGCTGTTGTTGTCCAAAAAGGGGGAGAGAGAAAGAGATACAAAATTTGATATTTGAAAACCAGAGCTCTATTTTTAAATACATTCGAAAGGAAAAATTTGATATCTGGCTAGAACAAGAAACACTTGCAAAGATTCCCACAGAAAAGTGCAAATTTAGCGTAACATGTGTATGTCCGTTCCCACGGGAATGGGGAATTACTGTCTGGAAAAATCTTATAAAAGCCATCCCCCATTCCCGTGCGGGGATTCTCTCTCACGATCTAAATATCAGTGTCGGACCAACTTGTTTAAACATTTTTACAATAAACTTATATTTTCAATCTTCACTTTTATTATTTAAATCCCAACAACTCCCCGAGAGAAGGCGAGCCACAACACTGCTATAAATGATATATAATATTTATAAACTATTCATTATTAAAAGATCAACGAAATTTAAACAAATTCATGGGATTAAATATAGGCCTACCAACCTGCCATCTGTTGGAAAATTTTCATATTAGTTAGGCTTTTTGGCTAAATTTTTAAGACCCCTAACGCCATCTTATCGGCAAAAATATGCAAATGTCTCCTGAAGCGCCTTAAAATTTATAAAGTCCATTTTTAAGATACAAACCTTCCTTACGTAGGCAACCAATTCGCCAGAATAATATTGAGAAACGGAGACCAAATCTGGACTATGTGCTTGGTTGATTCGAAGTAAAGGAATTTCCAATGCAGAGGATAACTGAAAAATATTTTTATAAATTAAGCGATTAAAAAAAAAAAATCAAAGCGTTTCAATTAAAAGTGAATATCAAAATACTTTAAGAAAAGTGGCTCTTAGCTTGATGGCCAGAGAAGGATCTCGTTTGATGCCCCTTTGCATAATATTTGTATAAGAATCGATCAGTTCCCAAGCGTAACTTAAATCACCAACAATTTGTAAAACAATTAAAACATCTTCTTTGATATTGCTCGTTCGGATCATGAGATCAAGAAAACTTCGAGTGTCAACTAAGAATTGTTTCACTTGTAAATTACTCTCCAATTGGTGGAATTCTGAAATTAAAAATAATAATTAAATTCTAGCAACAAACAAACAAACAAAAATTAACAGAGTCAAAACCTTGAACTTCTTCCAAAGCTTGAATAAGTTGCACAATTTTTCTTCCAGCTGATGTTGTATCATCATGATTTAAGGTATCAATTTGTTTGCTCATCTCACCAAACCAGGCCTCAAGATTTTCTTAAAAAAAATAAATAAATAAAGAATTAGTTATTATACTTTTAATTTTTTTTTTTTAAGTGAAAGGAACTTCACCATGAGGAACAAATGAATCGCTTAGTGCAGAAGGCAACATGTCCATATTTTTTTTCAGGAGAGGCAAAAAATTGATTAAAAACATAATTAGAAGATTTTAAATTATGAATTATGGAATAACTTAATTAATTTATCTGTAATAACCTAAATATGCCCGTGACCCGTGGCTCAGAGAGAAGATTACTAGCTTCTTGCGCCGGAGTCCCGGGTTCGCTTCCCGTCCCAAGCGAGAAAAATTTATTTCATTTGATTTGACTACAAATCATTTGACTACTATACTTGGCCACTATAAAATCTCATTTACCACAGACAGGGACTAGTTACCTATCTGCAGTAAACAGTAAACTGAAGTCGTCGCCATAGCCGTACTATTTGGTGGAAAAGTGCGGTAAAAGATGTGTTGACCTATTTAAGGGGGTTCAGGAGCGACGTCTAAACGTACTTTAAAAAAAACTAGACTATTATAAGGAATTTTTCAATGCGGTTTTTTTAAATGAATTAAATTCATAAGAGATTATTGGGACATCGAGCTATAATTTTTTTAATGACTTATTAAAAAATTATCGTAATTAATTTTTTTGTTATCAAGCAAATACAAAAAAACAATCAGTCCCAATAATCTTTAATTTTTTTTAAATTTAAAAATGAATTTATTGTTATTATTAATCACATATTAATTAAGAAATTTTTAAAATAAGATTAGATAATTTATTTAAAAATCAAATGTCAAATTAGTTCAGCATTCTTGAAATAGATGGCAGGCTAGTCTAACAGCTGATCCCCTAATAGCCTATATTTATATATTTTTATGCTTTTATAAAAGATACATAATATATAATAACATTTATAAAGTATTTTTTGTTAAAAGATCAATGAAAATCAACCAAATGCATTAAATATTATTAGCTACCATTCTGACATCTCTTGGTAAATTTTTGAATTACTTGATTTTTTGGGCATACTTTTTATGACACACTACGCCATCTTATCGGGAAAAACATGCGTAACCACTTCGCTCCAATTCCGCCTTGAAACAATTTTTATCAAAAAAACTGAAAATGCATATTTGTTGGACTAGTTGCCTTTCTGCAGAAAGCGATTCAAATATAGGGTGATATGATGATATGATAAATATTAGTCCAAGCACTAATTCAATCCAATTACGGATAGAGATTGAAATTACCATTTTTTTCGACTCTTGTTAATGGTTTCGTTCCCGAAAACACTTCAGAGAGTTCGATCATTCTTTCGATACATTCCTTTTTACATTTCTCCCAACGTTTTTCTTTTTCATTCAGAAGCTAAACAAAAAAAAAAAAAAAACAAAATTAGAAAATAAATTTATAAAAAATATAAATAATATAATTTCTCACCATTTTAAATAATTCTTTAATTTTCAATTCAAATTGTGCCGTGTTTACTAATAATTCAAAAAGAAGTAAAGGATCATATTTGGCATCTGCTATGACTTGTTCGCGAATTTGCTTACATTTTTTATTGAATTCACACACTGAAAAATAAACAGAACGTAAATGAGAATGGAAATTAATTTATAATTTATAGATTTTTTTTTTTTTTTTTTACCTGTAATAGGATGCGTGGTGTGCATGATTAGCCAGCGTAGGGTCACGTTGCATTCCCGGGCGACGTTCAAGATTTTTGTCACGTGACCGAGGACTGCTTCTTCAGTGAGTACACCCTCCTTGAGAAGTTGTCGCGTGTGCGGAACGAGTTTGTTTAGAAGTTGGGAATGTCTTTGGGCACAATCCCGAATATTTCCGGAATCAAGAGTGTTACTTAAAGCATTGCGGGCAGCGCGATACGGCTCCCAAGAATCCGACAAATTCACAACAATCCCCATATAAACACTCACCTGGAAATTGTATTAAAGAAATTAATGTTAGTTTGAGTTTAGTGAGAGTGCAAATGATAATAAAATTAAGAATAATTTTATTTACATAATAATATACTGTATATAGGATACACAAACAATTTTGGCTTCTTGGTTTTTATTTTTGTTGTTGTTGTTGTTGGTAGCATTCCCTCTTTATTTTTGTTTGTTTTTTTCATTCTTCATGGACTGATATAAAATTTGCGGATTTTATTTCTATTTTTTTTTTTTATAAGCCGAAAAAAGCGTTAATTGGCATTAACCCACCCAATGGTTTTTCGGGAAATTTGTGAGATTCCCCAATTGGGGATTAGAAGGACCGAGTATTTTTCCTGCATTCTTCAATAACGTCCTCTATTTCATTCCGAAATTTCAATAGTAAGTTGTTCAAACATAACGTGACAAATAGTCCGGATTTATACATAGAGTACCGTGCTCCTTCTTGGAGAGTCAGGGAATATTAAAATTTGAAAAAAAAAAAAAAAATGTTTGCTGCCTTTTTCATTCCACCCTGGGATTCGATCCTTGTCTAAAATAACCCTCTCAGTCAATGCCAGGTCTAAACGCAAGAAAGAAGGAAATTTTTGCATACATTATCGAGCTTTGGTGGTTCTAAATTTATTTATAAACAAAAAAAAACTTACGATCCAATTATCTGGAAAGTATTTATCAACAATTTCCCTCATCCGTGCAGTTTGATTATGCAAAGTGTTCGGTGAGAAGAACAAGCAAACGTAGAGCATCGCCGCTTGGCCAGCCAGAGCGGCACTTCTATGCTCCGGAGACGGATATGTACTGATTTGATTGTAGATATCATCAGATCGAAGTCTTCCAATTACCATGTCTACAAAGACTTGATTTAGAGGAATTCGGCTAAAAAAAATAAAGAGAGAAAGTATAAAATGTTATCCAATTCAGTGAGATTATCATATGATTACTTTAAAAATTCTTCCGGATAATTGACAACTCTTTTAGAGCCTGGATGATTCGAGAATCCCGTTGAGCGTAATAATTTACAAACATCATCGATGTTACTATCATCACTTGATCGTTTTGAACAATAACGATAATAGGAGACGAGCATTCGTTCACGAATTGGACCCTCTATGTGAAGGTCAAGAACGAGGAGCATGACACCGTAGAGGTAGAGAGATTCACACTACAATATCACACAAACAAAAGGATTATAATTAGTACAAAATGGAGGATTACTCTGCTTCTGGAGAGATGCGCAGAAATTAATAAAATAAAAAATATTTTATTGTATCTGACGACCAGACTGCAGTACATTGGTTTCGGTCGATTTTTCAACCATCTGTAAATAATATTAAACATATGCTAAGATACAATAAAATCCTGAAAATAAAATATTTTTGATTTAATTAATCCCTGCGCCTCCATCTCTCCAGAAGCATAGTAAACATCCAATTTGTACTAAAAAAAAATATTATAATTTTTTTCAAGAATTTGAGGCCTCTGCACACTAGAAACCTTTTAATCAAAGTGATTAGAAACAATGGCGTCATTTCAAATTTTTCTGGGGGGGGGGGGGCAAATATTTTTTTTTCTTACAAATAGGTACTCAAATTTAGCCAAAAGATATTTGTTTAATTTTGTACAGTTTCTATACTTTGAAGTATTTTATTTAGAATAATATAAAATTTTATAAAAATCAGAGCCCTTGGGAGGAGGGGGAGGGGGCAAATTCTCCCCTCCCCCCCAAACCCCAAATGACGCCACTGATTAGAAAGTGTAATCGACCTCTAAGTTGATTTTGTACAGACTCGGTTCGTTGGTGCATTGATATTTTAGTTTAAGGAAATATGAAATAAAATGTTTTAAAATTATTTCCGTATATCCTATTGAGAATTATGGAAGAATTTTGAGGATGGACGATTTTCTACTTGTACAGTGAGCGCCACAATTAAGACCCCACCTGATAGCTTTAACCTTAAGTATATGGTGTATAGTGAAATAATTTTAACAACTGAAAAGGTAAAACGTAAAATCTGGTACAGATGATTTTATTTTACCTTTTCAAATTTAAAATTATTTCAGTATACCATATATTATACCAAATACTTAAGGCCAAAGCTATGAGGTGGGGACTTAATTGTGGCGCTCACTGTACAATAAACAATTCAATATCAAACAGCATGTTGTTTTGTGTTTGTTCTGAACTGAAATGATGACTGACTGGCATTTTGTAACCAGAAAGTTTTTAATCGTCACTCGCAAAAAAAGAACAATTAACTTTTTAGTTGCAGAAGGAACAATATATTGTAATTTTAGTAATAAAAAAGTTGCTCGTGTGCAGAGGGCCTTATTCTCTTAAACAATGCCATACCAATAATTGTTTTCCTTCTTCAAGCAAGAAAATCCCTTCCAAAGTTTGCTGAATATAAATTCCTTCTTCCAATTCTTCTAAAAAATGATTTAAATCGCCAACATAATTATGTATTGATTCAAAAGCTAAATAGAAACGTGTTAAAATTTCTAAATGATTCTCACGAAATTCTTCATCTAAATCTTGGAGATTCTAAAAAATAAAAAAATATGAATGAATGTTAATGGCTGTTTAGAGTATAAGGTAGACACGAGATTAAATATTCTCTGTTCTTTAGAAATTTGAAACGTTTCGGATAATTTTAATTCATTAACGTCAAGTGTAAGATCTCGTTATTGTTATTGGCTGGGTGCGCGATGGAAGCGCCAACTGGCTGTTGCATTTACGGAGGACTTTGAAATGTCAAATGGCTTGCTGTCATTACGAAGAGTAAATATACTAACACATAATTTCAATGAAACATGATAATTTACATATTTTCTATTTGTAAATTTAAATCTACAGTGTTGATCTTTTTTATTTTTCGTTTAAAATTAAAATAAAATTTCACAATCAATTAATTTCCAGATATTACACACGACTTTCTCTTGACTGTCATCTCTAGAAGTAAGTAAAGAAATAAACAAATTTGATCTAATAACGCATGTCATATATATTGCAGACGATTATTTATGACTGTAGTGTCGTTAGTAATGAATAAGCAGCAATGGGGCAGACCTTGTGCCAGAAAGTTCGCGAATGAAAAGTATTCAAAAGGGAAATACTTTGAAGAAATGTATCCACCGGCAAAGAAAATTAGATGTGATCCTTTGCCGTTAGATATTTCGGAATTGAAGGGAGAGTCAGCATTAAAGTTAATAATGGAAGCTGGTGCTTTGTGTTTCAATACAGAAGAGAATGATGCATGCATTGCCAAAGTTGTTAAAAATTTAGTTGACCAGGTTGAGATTAATTTACAAACAAAAGATTGCGTTGAATGCCTCAAAAACATTTTTATTTTTCAAGAAGACTTCGAGGTTTATAAAAGTGATAAAATAGAAGTTAACCAAAATCTAAAAGAGTTTACTTTTTTCTCTTGACAGCAATTATCCATTTCATTCGTTGTTCTCGTTTCCAACTTGCTTGTGGAAATTTATAGAATTTGTGATCACTGTTTTTGCGAGTGTTCTTGCAGTTAACTACGCAGCAAGTTTCGTGACCCATATTTGATAATTTTTGCTTAATAATGCGTAATACTTAGGTAAATTTCAATAGCAATAAGTGACAGTTGGGCATCCGAAAGTTCCTTGTTTGGCCACTGCGGGCGCCTCGAGCGATTCATGGTTCTCCCACCACCTACTTCGCACACAGCCAATAGGGTGCACTGCTAGAGTGGATACTTTGGGTTGTTACAGATAATATAAATGGAAATATTCACATACCGGATTGGAATCAATTTTTTGATTAAAAACTTCTGATGTTTTAAAATATGTAAAATCGGATATTATTTCGCCATATTTTTGTATATCTTGTTTTGTCTCTAATCTAAAAAAAAAAAAAAAAAACGAGATTTGGCACAAGTGTTCTAATTATTAAGAAATCAATATGATAAGAATTTCACCTAAAGACAGAAGGGATATACTGCTTGAGGCGGAGAAGTTCCGCGATGATGGCATTTCCACGTGAAACGAGCCTAAGCAATGTCTGGCCACAGGGGCTGTCATTGGCGAGGAAATCTGCCATCCTCCTGGAACAGAATTCAAAAGAAAGAAATATTTAGTAAAGAGTCAAAATCTATCTTCTGCAAGGGATGGGATTGTATGAGTTTAGTAGAAATACCTTTCAAAAGAAGGCGTTATGCAATAATTCTTTGGTGTTGTTGAACAGTCAAGAAATCGGTACTCAAATGTGAGGATTTGTTCCATTCAATGAGACGTTTCGGTTTTAATTCAAATAAGGACATCATTAGTCACTTTGAGAGTAAATAGAACTCAGAGTGGCTGATGATGAAAACTCCTGTGTCTTAAGGCCCCCATACACGTGAAGGGCGTCCTCAAGGAAGAAATCTCCTCCTTGAGGATTTCCTCTACGGAAACACGGATAGGGTTTTCCTCGAGAAAATGGACTTTTTTTCCACCCTTTTTTTATTTTTATATTTTTACTGTATTTTAAATTGATTATGGAATTATTTAAAAAGAGGTTATCAATTTTGTTTAGATGACGAACAAGAACTTAATAAAACACTTATCATTATTCGAAACGTCTTTTTTAGAAGATATTTTAAATTTTTTTGATACCATCAATTAGTCACGTTGAGAGTAAATACAAATTCACTAGAGCTTAAAGTTTTCTCAGAATGGTTTATGATGAAAACCCCTGTCTTAGCAGAGAGCTATAAATCTCGCCTCAAGGGACTAGGGACATGTCCAATAGATTAGTTTGATTGGAGGAAATTCATTTAAATGGCGACCACGAGCTACTCAAGCTGGGACTGACAGTCCTTCTGTTCTATACATGTCCCTTCCTTCTATATTTTCAACAGGCGTCAGACCGTGCGACGGGCCGGCCTGTTCTATTTCTTCTTGTCGTAAATAACCCATTCCGCAGACCCCTTTCCCGCCGACCCCGCACCGCGGGATTAAGGCGAAGATAGAAGAAGAAAGAGGAAATTCATTTAAGGGATCCATTTGGGGAAAAATTTTAATAAAAAAAAATTGTTCAAGCCATATTTTATTTAAAAACAAAAATACAAAAAAAAGAGATAATTGAAAATAATAAAATCTATCTTTGTTTTATCTAATAGATAATTCAGGAAAATTTTTTTTAAACAAAATGAAATCTCGATTTGGTAAAAATTTCAAAATATCCAATAGCATTGAATGGGGTATTCCACACAAAGAGGGATTAATTATGTTAAAATAATTAAAGATTTCACATCTGATTCGATTTGCTAGATTATCTTTAAATTTAATTGAAAGTAATTTGAGATTTTTTAACACTTTTGGTGTGAATTTTGAATATTCGGGTTCTATATAATCATTTAAATTGAATACAGACGAATATGATGAATATGTTTTGCCATTCAATTTTGATAACATATTTATAATCATCATATTTTCATAGCATTTGTTTGGAATGAGATTAATGTGAAAACCATGCAAATCAAATTTCACTTGTGCTGTGAATTTTTGATTTTCAGTCGAGATCTTATCAACAAGAAGAAATCCACATTCGGATGCGAGTGTAATTAAAAGCGAAATAAATAAATTATCTCGATCTATATATGGTGGGACTTGGAATTTCGTTGGGATCATTTCCCAAGTAGAATCTTCTAAACGGAGAAATGGATTATAGGTGCAAAAAGTGACATTAATAAATTTCTCTAAAATTGCACGTTTTAATGGATAAATCATTTTTATTTTAAAATCCGAAAAAAGTTGTGTTGGATTTTTAAAATATTTTTTTAAAAATGGAATTTTATTTTCGAATATAAAGTCTTTAGGATTGCAAATAAAATGAGGCTCTTGTTCTAAAATTCCTTTCGGTCTTGTGAAGAGATTGATTATAAAATATTTATCCATCGTGTGCCCGTGCAATTTGCAAACCACCTCTTGATAGTTGTCAAGAATAAAAAAATATGTATAAGTATTGTTTGGAGTTTTCCATGTGTTAAAGGGATATCCGTCTAGGACGGTAACCTCATCGTTTGTGGACTTATAATCAACAGCAACAAATCCTTCATATTTGAGTAAGTTATAAAAAATAACAAACATAATATCATGCTCAGTTATTTCTTGGTGGAATAAATCCTGTTGATTTAATAAATGTATCGTGTTCGTTTTAATGATATCCACATCCATTGCTGAAATAAAAAAATATCTTTAATATATAATTACTTAAAAGATCTATAGTTTAATTTCTATTATTTACTGTTAGATGGTGATAAATTTTCTAAATTTTTTTATCAAGTATAGAAGAAACTTTTCATCTGAAAAAGGGAAAAAATATCAATTTTTTACTTAAGAAATATTTTTTTTTTTTTTATTAATTTCTCTTACCTATTTTTAGAAAAAGGGTCGACTACGGTTTGATCAGAATCGTAGCTGGTAGATACACTTTTTTTTTCACGCTCGCTTGAATTAAAATAAAAAATAATGTTTTGGATAATAAATACAGGGTATAATCCTCTAGGAGTTTAAAAGTTTTTGTATTATTTAATTTCCAACATATTTGTTCCAAAATAAATTCGAGGGTTATAGATGGATAAATTTTTATTTGCTCTGAGGCAAATGCCCCTTGGAGCAGGAAGATTCTCAAATTTCATTCTTCTCGCAATCCCCGTCCCACTCAACCTTCCGACCCCCTCTGCTCATCAATAGGGTTGGCAAGGGCAAAAGGATATTAATTTACAATTTTGAACAACTTAAATTTCGATGATTTGTTGAAATTGTCTGTTAATTTTTGCATTGAGTTGTAGGCAAGGTGGACTCGTTAAAGTCTGAATAGGTCGATTCACATATCAGTCACGTCACCGTCGTCGGTCAGTCTCAGTCAAAATAGCGGCTATATTCACATCTACCCGTCAGGTCACCAGTCATTTCACTTTTTCATACTTATATGTTAATATATAGAGAGAAAGTGTTGGATTTATGTCGAGATTTTGATGGATATACACGTTTTGCGGTCCCCTGAGAGGTGGTTTTCGCAAAATGGTCTCAAAAGCATGAAGGGATGGAGCTTGGAGATTGAAATTTTATATTTAAGTTAGACACCCACCTGAGGCGTGAAAATAAGCTTTTAAACCAAATCGGCCAAAGAGTACTAGTACTTTACTGATGTACTTTTTCAGTTTTTTCGATTTTCTCAAAATTCGTTCCAAAAAATTAAAATTCAAAAATCAATTATTTTTTAGTGGCTCTTTAAAATGTATATTCTCATTTTGCCCTTGAAATCTTGTTAAGCACACTATTCTCGTACTTCATAGGAAAGATATGAGAACTGGTGTGACAAGCACAGAACAACTTTCGTATACCGAAGGTAAGAGTAAGTTGTGTGCTGTGCGGCCAGTCATACAAGATTTTTTTTTTTAAACAATGATAAATCTCGTCAGTCAAAACATGAACTGAAGGAACGGAGACGTGACTGATGGGTGTGAATCGACCTTATGTCATTGGTAATAACTGCGATAACCAAACGCATGGAACATTTTTGTTGGGTTTCATAATGCCAAAATTTGAGGCTTTGCATTAAGATTCAAAATAAAATCTTTGCTTTGAGGGAATTATAAAATACAATCTCCAATACTAAAAGTGAAATAATAATAATACCGAAAAAACAAACAACATAACAATATGTAAGAAATAAATAAATTTCTCAACACATTATTATTTCTTATTGTTTTAATTCAAGAGAAGGTTGAACTTGAATGAATTAGTTGTTTAAGGAGATTAAATTAAAACAATAGTAATAATGTGTTATGGAATTATAAGATTTTTAAGAATTATTAATATCTATGAATTTAAAATGGTTTTTATTCTTTATTTAATATATCAAATGAAATGATAGTTCTAGATTGAATAATGAGTTGTATAAATTCGTATTATTAGTATATAGTAAATTTATATTTTAAATAGTGATAATTTTAATAATTATTTAATTTTTTAAATATTAAATGTCTACTTCTTAAGCTTAAATGAAAAAATATATATAATTACCTGTTAATAGAGGTTGCAGAGGTTTCTTTATGATCCAAATTGTTTTATATGTTTTTAAAAATAATTATGATTGATCTTAACATTTGATTAGATGATTAAAATCAACTAAATCAATTATATTTAATTAATTTCGGCAATTCGGACACGATTTTTTCCTTTTATTTGAGTGATGCTTACATTTGCTGTGCTGACAGTTTGAGATTCGCTTGTGGGCCACCAGGAGCGCCACTTTCGAAGCTCCAAATTCAAGTCAATAAAGAACGTGGAATGTGCAGGTTTTCTCAAAGCCGTCCTCAAAATTCTCATTTCCGCAAAAGGCAGCTTATTTCTAAAGGGTCTCTAAAGGGGCCCTTACACGTCAGATTGTCAGGCTGAGTGAATCAGTCCGATCGGTCAGTATTTTCTTCATTCAAGTATAATTTTACACATATCATTCAGACTTCCAGTCAGAATCGGGAAGTTCTTTTTAGCTCATTCGACTGAGGAAAGCCACTAATTTTTCTTCTTAACTAAACTAACTTAGTTCCCTGCCACTAAGTATCAATGAAAAACAAAAGAAAACGGCCATCAGTCCTTCAGTCTTACCCATACACGTTCAATCAAATCGCCAATCCGCTCAAATACTGACAGTATGATTAATCGTGTAAAGGCCCCTAAAGGGCCTTTTCCCGATGTATGATCTGCAGGGATGTATAATATGTAATATATTTTAGTTTTGACAATTTATTTTTTACAGGTGGATGCTCTTCCTGCCACTACCTTCTCAATACATTCTGGCTTGCCTCAGCCGATATATATATTGTATACAAGGGCGGATAGAGGGGGCAACCCCCCCCCCCCAAGATTTGAAAATACTTTTTTTTCGAAAAAAAACTTATTTTGAATGTAAATTTTTAAAAATTAATACTTAAAAATTTGATTTGTATTTATATTCTGGGAAACAAGTACAGAATGCGCCTTTAAATTACCGAAATTAAGAAAAAATTGTGTTGTGCGACCAGTCACACCAGACTACCCCCCTGAGAAACACCTCTGGATCCGCCCTTGACTGTATATATGAATATAAATGAAATACATGTATAATGAAGAAACTACCAGAATGATCCTTATCTTATGCTGAGGGACTTATTCTCTTTAAAACATATAAATGATGGAAAATAACGAAGTGACTAATATTACATCTAAATATAGAATTGTCTAAAAAATTTTCACAAATTTTGATGAATTAAAAATAATAGATAATGGACAAATTTTTTAAAAGTGAGGAATAAATAATTCATATAAAAATAAAAGGATAACTTTCTGGAAGAGTTATTTTGTATATTTAATACTATTGTTTATACAAAGTAAAAATAAAAGAATTCAAATAAACATTATATTAGAATTTAGACTTCCAAATTGTCTTTTTTGGAAGATAAAAATCTAAATGTTTTTATTTTAGAATTTTTTTTTACAATAACATGAACCTTTTCGCGTACTACAAATAAAGATAATTTAATAAAATTAATTAATGACGTGGCCGGCCTGGCAAGCGTCCAGGGAAACGATCTTCTTCAATTTGGGTGTACCATTTCTCCACCCAGGCATGGGGACACATTGATTGAAATACACCTTTGAAGTAATTGCATGGCTCATAGCTTTTTCCTTTTAGATATTGGCATCGGTGATAATCCAGGAAGCTCTGGTAGCAATATCTGAAAGATAAAAAAATGTTAGCCCTTATTCCTAAGATTAGGGCTTAAGTTGCTAATGATCAACAGATCACGTCCCGTTCTAAAGGGCTCCATACACGCCGTACTTTGGTACGTGAGCCGGATCCGGCAATTTTTCAACACACACGCAAACGAGCCGGGCTTGCGAGCCAGATCAGCATGTGTGTGGGCTCTCACGAGCCGAGCAGAGCCAAAAATAAATTAAAATACACTATCTGAGGCACGAGCCCAATCCGCGAGAGCCCACACACGTGCGGATCTGCTTACGAGCCGAGCCGGACAGAAGGCCCAAACAGATCTGTCCTGGCTGGCCCTCACACGGGGGGATCTGGCTCGTTTGAAGGCGAGCCGAGCCGGGCTCGCGTATTAATGTACCGCGTGTGTGGGGCGTTTAAGCGACGAATCTATTTAAATTATAATGAATACCAAATTGTTTTTTTTTTTCTTCAAATCTGCAGGCAACACTCAACTTTTCTTCGATTCCAACTTGTTCTGTTTCTTCTTAATTCAAGGTTTTTTTAGTTGTTGGACATGGAAGACAAAATTTGTAAGAATTTATTTAAATCATTTGGTAGTCATTATAATTATAACACACTAACTTCCTTGATTTCTCTCAATTTATGTACTGTATATTTCAATGTTTGAACATCATCAGAACCTTATTACAAAACTATGTTTTGATGATGAAGTTTTAACATCGAAATGAACATAAACCAAATAAAACTCCTTTTTTTTAAAACTAGCTAGTGTTTAATTTCAATTATTATTAAATTATTTTAATTTTAAATGTTTAAACTAGCGCCTTCGGAGAATTCTTTAGATTCTATCTTATAGACCAGTTCGACTTGTTTTTAGCAATTTATTGTCAGTCTAGTAAATGTCTTTTCATCATGATAGAACACAATAGATACAATGGGGGGGGGGGGTAAAGGGGGTAATTACTCCCGAGATTTGAAAAAAAAATGTATTTTTAATGTAAAATTTTAAAAATTAATACTTAAAAATTTGATTTGTATTATCTGGCAAACAAGTACAGAATGCGCCTTTAAATTACCGAAATTAAGAAAAAAAATGTGTGCTGTGCGACCAGTCACTCCAGAATACCCCCCCCCCCCCAGAAACACCTCTGGATCCGCCACTGACCTCATCGTAAAGAATTTATCTAAAACTTGGATAAATATCAAGCAATTTAAACAAGTGTTTTTGGATAATCTTATATACAGTACATGTCGTCCTTTCCTTTTAAAAATAAGGCCTTTTTGACTATTTAGATTATTAAACAGGTTGTATTTATATGTGGGGTTTCCAAAGTCAGTTTAAATATTGTTCCTAATCTAAAAATGAAACAAAAAAAACAAAAACAAACAAGGTTTGAATTTACATTCTGATATCAAATGTGCTTAGTATGGAAAACATCGTTTTTATTTTTTAATAATTTATTCATCATAAACTTTAAAAGCTTAAATATACAGACCAAACAATATTAACATTAAATGTTTATTATTCTTGAGAAATACTCACTGCGTTTGATTCGTATTCGGAAATCGTGGATCAAAAGGAGCAGTTTTCAACTGATCTTGTTCCGACATAATTTTTTTAGGCATCTATAAGCAATTAAATATAATATTAACTAGATTTTTTAAAGGTTTTATTAAAATTATTACATAAATAAATAAGATATATATACCTAATGTTTGGTCACAATTTCAAAATTCACTACAATTAAAAAAAAACAAAAACAAAGAGAGATTAGTTTAGGAATTTTAGGATTTTTGAATAAAAAAGATTTAAAAATGTTTTTTTTATATTAACCATATATTATATATATACATATTTTATTTTAATTAAATATATGCATGTATATATATATATAGATTGGATAAATGCTTGAATGATGTCATCATCATGCTATTACATTTATATTTTGAAGGATTTAACAAAATACTAAGATTACAAATGGTGGATGTGATTTTTTTTTTTTAAAGAGATAAAGATGAAAACAATAGGAAAATGACTAATGAACTAAAAACACAAACATTATATTTATATATTATATACATATATAAGCACTCCAAATTGCTATTAAAAAAAAATAATCTAAATTCTAATTTTTTTTTTTTTTTTTTTTATTTGGAGTGCAGATATATTTGTAATTATAATCTACTTAAAAAAAAAAGATTTTATGAAATCATCACAGTTTTGTTTATAAAAATTATTTCACAAGTGGTCTGGTTTTATCATCATCTTCACATGAAGTTTGTTTATAACGCCGTACTTCGGCCATATAAAGTGACCAGGCATCTGTAGGCGTTTCCTCTTCATCATCTTTTTTCTGTTTTTTAACCATTCCAGTTGGTAAAACACGACCACCACGTCTTTTACCAATCATACTAATTGTTGGCTTTTTAATGGGAGGTTCTACAAGTATATTTTGTTTTGCCGCTTGTTGTTGCTGCTGTTGTTGTTGTTGTTGTTGATCTTGATTCTGCTTATTCTCCTCTTGCATTTTTTTAAACATCTCCAAGAAACTACCATCATTTTGAAATACATTTTGCAATTTCTCTCCTTCATCTTGTTCGTAACTAGCAAAAGAAGAATTCGGAGAGTCTTCCTGATTATACCTATTATATGATTTATTATAATTTCTATTGTTTGAAGGGAAATTACGTTCTGAATATTTATTATCCCAATGTCGTTCATTTTGGAATGAAGAACTTGAACTTCCTTGATGATTTCGGGCGTAATTATCGTTATGATGGGAATATCGATTATTAGAATTGCGATATCTATTATCATCGGTATAACGATCTCTTGATCGATAATCATCCGATCGACGTTCTCGATCTCTATCACGGTCTCGATCTCGTTCTCTATCACGATCTCGGTCACGTTCTCTTCGGTCACGGTCTCTACGGTATTCATCCCGATATCTTCGATCATCTCTATCACGACTTTTTCGTCCACTGCTACTACCAGCTTCATCTCTTAAACGTTCATTTTTATTATAATTGCGACGATCATCTTCTGGTTCATAATACTTATCTCTAGAACGAGATCGTGATCTAGAACTTAGACTACGTGATCGTGATCTTTCTCGACTGTTTGATCTTTTCCATTCTTTCGTTGGCGAAGGTGAATAATCCCTAGAATCAGAGTAACGCCCTCGTCTTTCATTATAATTATCTTCTTTATTTCTTAATTCATCCGACCTTCGTGGGTATCGGTAGTCATCTTCCTCAGTAGTGTTGGAAGAGGCAGCATCAAACCCGTCTCGACTCTGCGAGAGTGAATCTGGCGATCTACCTTCCATCCTACGACACACCAACAATGCTGTTTGTCTTCTCCCACCTAAAAGGAACAAAAACTTCTAGGTGTAATTACGTGATGACAAAAAATGTCAAACAACCCTTTGATATATGCATGGTAATATATCTATTTAGCGTGTATATATATAATATATAAATACAAATCGGAAGTGAAAATTACATCCACCATTTAAACAAAATCAAAATAAATAAATAAATATAAATAAATCCTTCAATTTTGGGATTAATTAGTGCCAAAACAAATTAAAATAAACAAAAAAAAAAAGGAAAAAAATCGATAAGACTCAAATTGGTAAAAAAACTCGATTTGTTAGACTGATTATAGAAAATCTATATATAAAAAACATTCTTTGATAAATTAAAAGAACATTTAGATGTTTTAATTTTGGATTCTAGGAGAAAATTTAGCTAAAATTCCTACCTCGTACACCACGAATTAATATGGCCTCCTGAAGATTGACGAAAAATCGAATGGCGAACGTTACGTGAACGTGTGACGTCACAGGGCGATCAAGACGGCATCGGGTGTGTTCGGAAAGATCTTTTATCGGAGAGCTTCAATATTTTTTTAAATTAATATTTCATTATATTATATTTATCTAAATATAATTTTATTCTCAAGATTATATTATAAAATATATATTTAATTTGGTCAAAGCTTGATGGATCGTTTTACCATAATTATATTCTTTGATGTCAGGGTGGTTTTAGTTACCAACTGTTTAATTATAATAAAATAGTAGAAAATATTTTATTATAGAAAGGAAGAGGTTTGCAGACAAATGAACAGAGTCTCTATTGTTAAATAAACTCTTTATTCATGACAAAATCAGAATCTATGCCAAAACGTCCTGAAATAAAGAGTTTGTTTGGCCCTTTTCATTTGACTGCCTTAAGGGGCCCTTACACGATCAATCATACTGTCAGTCTGACTGAATCAGTCCAACCGTCAGTATTTTCTTCATTCAAGTATAATTTTACATGTAGCATTCAGTCTACCAGTCAGAATAAGTTCTTTTTAGCTCATTCGACTTTGGGAAGCCACTAATTTTTCTTCTTAACTAAACTAACTTTGTTCCCTGCCATTAAGTAACAATAAAAAAACAAAAAACAAACGGCCTTCAGTCTTCAGTCTTACCCATACACGTTCAGTCAAAACTCCAATCCGCTCAAATACTGTCAGTATGATTGATCGTGTAAGGGCCCCTTTACTATAATTAACATATAAACGGTCCCCATAATATTTACGAATAGATTTTATTTTATTAGGAAATGAAAAATAATCATTTGTTTTAATTTAAAATTATTAATTAATTTTTATTATTATTCATTGATAATTGATAATATTGGTATTCAACTTGAACTTGTCTTTTCTGTTCCTAACTTGTCTAATGAGTTTGCCATCTTTCAAATTCATAATCTTTGATCGCACCAATTTAGCATCACTTCATAGATGATTTTTTATTTTATAGAAAATAAAATTATTTAATTAATTAGTTAATTTATTATTATTATATTTTAAATTTCAATGGCTTCTGCGCTTGAACAATTTGTAAATAATGTGCGATCTGTTTCAGCTCAAGGTATGACATGTTCCAATTTCTATTAATATCATCACAAAAGAAATTATTTATTCTTACTTAAAAATAGTTTGTCTTAATCATTATAATAAATTCATAATCATTTTTAATATAAGCGTGAATAAGAAGTATTGATTCTTTTAATCCAAAGAACTAATTTAGAAAAAGATTTTAAGATTCTTTTGTTGGTTTATAATATATCTATCTGGGATTGAATTATGTATTTAAGAATGTATTTTAATGATAAATGGTGTTAGGGGAGCTTCAAATGCACTGGCCAAACTGGTTGAAACTTTTTTCTTAATTTCTTTGCTACATAGGACTATTTTGACATGTTTGTTTTGTTAAAATTTTTATAACAAAATCATCTTGTTTCTTACTTTCTTTAAATAACAAAATCACAATCATTGACTTCTAACGTCTTTGGAAAGACAAGGGAACCTTGAATCCAATCTTTCTTATTATTATTAATTATTTTATTATTTTTTTTTAGGCAATTTTAGAGAATTATGTGAATATTTAAATAAATCTACGGAGATATTAGTTAAAAATGCTCAACATTTGGATAACGTTTTGGAAACGTTGGATCTTCAACAACATTCACTCGGCGTTTTAGCTGTTTTATGTGTGAAACTTACAATTCCACTTACGAACTCTACACCGGAACAACAAGAGATTATGTTTAATCAAATTCAAAAATTTATTATTGGTTGTAATGGAGAACAAGTGCGATTCGCTCCTGATACATGTGCGTGTTATAAAATAATTAAGTTACTAGATAAAATTTGTACTTGATGTTTTTATATAAAAACATCTCACAAATTCATTTATAATAAGTTCAACTCGAAATGGACATTTTACCACCCATTGAGTTAGAAAGTTCTTTTGAAAAGATATAAGAGAGGGGACCAAGCAGGCTGAGATCAAATTTATCAGAAAAATCCATTAAAATTTCACTTTTTTATTCAGCCAGCGAATTAACTCCCTTCGTTGAGAAATCGTATTCAACTTGAACTTCTTACCCTACAAAGCTACTGAGGATGGGCAGAATCGGGATCCTTTTGGATTTTTCTATGGTCGATTTTCGAATCTGGAACGAAATCCTTTTTTATTTGGAAACATCTTGAATCTGGATTAAAATCATTTTTGCTCTCTGAATCTAAGGTCCTTTTAGAAGGATTAGCAATCTTGGATTTTACGATCCTTTTCAAAGAATTGCCAATCCTTTAAAATTTTTTTATTAATAAGTATATCCTATTGATTCATCCAAACTTAAAAATCAAGCCCGGATCGGATTTTCGGATAACTGATCTGGATTTGCGGATAGGAACTGAGATCCTTTTTCTAAATTGGATTGCTAATCCTTTTGCACCAGACGATTTAATAGATCCGATTGTCCGAAATGCCCGGATCGCGGATTTTGCCTATCCCTTAAAGCAGTGATTTCCAAACTTACGTTATAGCGCCTCCCTTAAAAATATTTAATAGCATATGACCCCCCCCCCCCCCCATTTTATAAAATAAATAAATAAATAAAACAAAAATTTTTATTTATTTGATATAAAATATATAATAAAAAAAAAGAAATATATGGAGTTTGAAATCTAAATGTTTCTATCATTCAAAAACTTGTTAAACCTCACGTATATTAAAAATGTTCATTTATAAATATGTTTCACCTGAAACCTTAGCAAGTTCCCTTCAAACTTGATAAAAATATTTCTTATTTATAAAAAAACTTAAAATTAATTGGAAAATCGCTCACTGTGGCTAATCCTCGCGCCTCCCCGTGCCTCACAGTTTGGAAAACACTACCTTAAAGCAAGCAGAGTCACAGAGAGTGTATGAAATGCCGCTGGAAGTTTGGAGATGTGTTACGACGCCGCAATAACGCGGACATTTAGATATAGGCCTGTCGGTGGACTTTATATTTTGTAATAACATACCCTGAAAATATTGTATAAATAATGTTTTTCGATTTCTTTACGATAAAAGATCTTTGCTATGCCACAGGAAGGGGTAGCTGATTCTCACTCTGCTGTGGGATTTAAAAAAAGAATTTCTTAACTTAAATCTAGAGAAACTTGCAAATATTTTTGTTCTTGAATTTTAATTGTTATTTTAAATTTCAGATGCCGAATTATGTCATTTATTCACCAATTGTTTGACTGAATTGAAAATGCCATCGAAGGGAATTGATTTATTAAGAAGGGCAATTTGTAAAATTCAACTTTTCGATTCACAATTGACATCCATCCACGCTGATCTTTGTCAATTATGTTTATTAAGCAAATGTTTTAAACCTGCATTGGAATTTCTTGACACTGATGTGACAAGTATCAGTCAAGAGGTGAGCATTAATCCATTTATCAATCAATATTGTAAGAGAGAGGAAAAAATAATTAAATTTTGATGAAAAATTAATATATTTTTTTTTTTCAGGGAGGACAATTTGATTCAAAGTATTTCTTAGCTTATTATTATTATGGATCTATGGTTTATACAGCTGTAAAGAATTATGATCGAGCTTTATATTTCCTTGAAGTTGTTATCACAACTCCTGCCTTGGCTGTTTCACATATTATGCTAGAAGCCTATAAAAAATATATACTTATTTCATTAATACTTCATGGAAAAGTAAGTAACTATTTATTATGATTCAACTTGTCAATCACACCCTCCTCACTTTAGTTAAGGACATATTTAGACTCGAGTTATTCTGAAATGCTGAAAGGAAATGGTGCATTAGGTTAGCCAAACTAGTATCTAGTTGTTGGTGGTATAGAGTGGGAAGTAGCCAGCTTGGGATAATTTCTGCTTCAGTGCTGGGCAGATTGGACACAGATTGCGTACTTATACTCTGGAGAAGAAAGTGCTATTAAATAGAGAATTCTTGGCTGGCGACTAATCCTAATTGCTGGAGACGAAGGTGATAAGATTTAAAACGAAATGTGGGTATGAAGGAATTGAGCAAAAAGAACAGCTCACGCCTGATTGAGTTAGTAAATATATATATATATCCAGCATACTATGAAAATCTAAAATAGAATCGAATATAAACAATTGATGTGATTTAGCCACGACAAAAGATGGCGTATAAACTTTAACCCAAGGAAATCTAGCAACCACCGAAAAGGAAAAATCGAGGAAGGCTTCCAAGATCTAGGAATCTTAGAGGCCATGGAAGTACAAGGACCTACAGAAGAGCATTAAGTTTGGGAAGGGTCCGTTAACTGGAGGCAGAGCCCGCTAATTGATTATCATAATAACAAGTGGAAAAGCCCGCCTACGGCTACTTGCTCACTCTTTGGAAATTTTGCAAAATCGCCAAAGCCGAAGGCTCACTGGGTCCACTTCCTCTCACACTGGCCAATCAGCGAGAGAACAGGCACATACACACAGGGGCAGGAAGTCAGCGGCTAGCGCTTTATATATCACAGTAGTATGAGTATTATGATGATATTCGGCGCCAATTGAAGGGAATTTATCCAAAAGTTTCTGAAGAATAGAGAACTTTAAATTCTTAAACATGAATGGATCCGGCGAAACTCAATCTGATCTTAAAAAAAAAAAAAAAAAACTACATTCCTTTATAAAATTTTTGATGAAGAAGCTTAAGGGGATTCAGGAGCGACGTCTAAACGTACTTAATAATAATTAGTTCAGTATTCTTGCAATAGATGGCAGGCTAGTCTAACAGACGATATAGTATTAGCCTATATCTTGCCTATATATATTTTTATGCTTTTATAAAAGATACATAATATGTAATAACATTTATAAAGTATTTATTGTTAAAAGATCAATGAAAATCAACCAAATGCATGAAATATTATTAGCTACCATTCTGACATCTCTTGGCAAATTTTGGAATTACTTGATTTTTTGGGCATACTTTTTATGACACACAACGCCATCTTAGCGGGAAAAACATGCGTAACACCTTCGCTCCCGCAGCCCCTTAATATAAAAGAACTTTTATAAAATCTGAGATATTCCCATTGTCACATTTCTATGCCCAAGATTTTTTTCAAAGAACACCGTAGGCAATCACGAATCCCCCATCATCTACTCTACTGTCTTAAATCAATAATTAATCTCTTATTAATTTTAATATTTTTCTTTTTTAGGTACAAAATATTCCTAAATATACTTCACAAGTGGTAACTCGATTTATTAAACCTCTAAGTCAAGCTTATAACGATTTATCAACCGCCTATACAACCAACAGTTCAGATGAATTAAGATTAATAATGAATAAATACCAAGACACATTTGTCCGCGATAGCAATTTTGGATTAACTAAACAAGTTGTTGCTTCACTATATAAAAAAAATATCCAACGATTAACCAAAACCTTTTTAACCCTCTCACTTTCGGATGTCGCTAGTAGAGTGCAATTGCCTGGTCCAGCCGATGCCGAAAAATATATTGTTAATATGGTGTGTACATTTGTTTTTTTTTATGTTCTCTTTCTTTTAAGTATTTATAAAATAAAAATGTTTTTTTTTTAGATTGAAGAAGGAGAGATATTTGCTACAATTAATCAAAAAGATGGAATGGTTATCTTTCATGATGATCCCGAGAAATACAATAGTCCGACGATGCTCAGGAAATTAGAAGAAGAGGTAGCTATATATTTATTTGATCAATATAATTTTTATAAAAACTAACAGGTGGCTTCGCCCCCCCCCCCCCCCGGTTCCCCGCCTGCAACGGACCCTCGCCTTTTCTTCTTTAAAAAAAAAACACACTTTTTTCCCATTCACACTCCATTTCACACCCATATACACAGTCTTTTCGGCAACTTAGGGCATATAAGACATTCAACTCCCAAACCACAATAATAATAATTAATAAACCTCCAAAGATTTCCTCTATCTTGGAATCTTCTTCTGTGTCATTCATTCATTTTGTCACTTCTGTGTCATAAGGCCCGTGAAGTAAAAAATCTCAACGATTTCCTCGAGGAAAATATTGAATTTCAATCAGAGTTTTTGGCCTCGAGGCCGCTAGGATTTCCTCGAGGTGTGTACTATTCAGGCCGGGCCTTGAGGAAAATCCGATGGTGTATGGAGGCCTTTAGAAATTATTAGGTTTCATAAAGGAAGAGTTGCAGACGCAGAGATTGGCAGCCAAACATTTTTTTCTTTAATAGTTTATTGCGTATTCCAGTCTCGATAGAAGCCATTCTCAGGGCCAATAAACTACTAAAGAAAAAATTGTTGACTGCCAATCTCTCCGTCTACCACCCTTCCTTGATATAACTCATCAGCCAATGGAACAATATTATTATATCATTATGTTTCTAAAAATTACATAACCATGAAATTTAAAAGACTGGCAAGCGAACGGTGTGCAAAAGATGAAAGGAGTTTGAGTTGTTTTTCCAGGCCTGAAAAAACAACAACTTAATTTTCTTTCATCTTTTTCTTATAGTACCGTAACTGAGTCATATAGAATGTAATTTAAAAATAAAATTAAAAATTAATATTAATGTTTCTATTTTCAAATCTTCTTTCGAGAATAGATTTTATCAAGGAGAAGAAATTAGGAATTGTTTGTTAATAAAAAGTTAAATTCTGAGTGTAAAATTTATTTTTCTAAATTGAAATAAAATTTACATTAATAAAAGACGATTTTTTTAAAACAATTATTAAAATATTTTTAAATAAATAGTTAAAATACATATATTGGTATATTCGTTGATTCTAAAAACTAATATTTTTGGTTTTAAGATATATTTATTTCTTTATAATATATATATAGGTATAAAATAAGACATATATTTTTAACAAAAATAACATTTATACATTTTTACACTATTCTATATTTACTATCCACTTAATATGACATTGAACACACTATTGAACACACCATTGAGGGTTATTTCATATATACGAGGTGTGAACTTTTGCTTTATCAGCTTTATTGCTTATTGTACAACATTTTAAGCACTGTCCTCTTCAAAATAGGCCCCCCTACTGGCAATACACCGTCCCCATCGTTTCTTCCATTTTTGGATCGCCTTCTTGAACCACATTTTGTGGAACAGCGCAAGGTATCTCGTTTCACTATCCTGTATCTCCTATAAGGTTTGGAAACGACGTCCTTTCAACGTGTTTTTCAGTTTGGGAAAATGGAAAAAGTCTGCTGGGACTAGGTCCGGAGAATACGGTGGATGGGACACAACGGGAATGTGGTGTTTTACAAGATAGCTGAGCTGGCGCATTGTTATGATAAGGGATGAAAACGATACCACTGAGATATCGATACTTTTACTCGATATCGTATCGGTCGCAAAGTATCGATACCAACTCGGTATTAATTGAAGAGTATCGTTACTTACTCGTATCGATCAATTTTTTTCACAACTTTTTTTGTAAAATATTGTCACACTAGACTTTGGAAGTCCCATTTTCACTATACAATACCCTTTACAATAAACGCATTAAACATAAGAAAATAAAACAATTTGAATTACATTAACAATAATAATAAACAACAATGGCGAGGCAACGACAAAATTAGAGGTTAGGAGCTTTGCAAACAGTGATGCCAACTGCATAAAAAGCATTCAAACACTCAATAATTAAAAGTAAAATATAGCGGTACAAACAATTTCACTTATTTACGAAATAAAATGTAAATGTTCTTCCGACCAATCATCGCATACTTTTACCGAGTATCGATACGAGTATTTTTGACTGATAGCTATTTGGTACTCGATTCTAGAGTAGCGATTCGAAAAGTACTTGGTATTGAAAGAAAAGTAACGAGTTAGTACTTGTTTGATCATTAGTATTGATGCAACATCCAACTCTGGTTTTCCCACAATTCATACCATCGTTTTTACTGATTCCCCAACTGAAAAACACGTTGAAAGGACGTCGTTTCCGAACCATAGAGGAGAAGAAATGGAAGAAACGATGGGGACGATTTAGTGCCAGTAGAGGGGACTATTTTGAAGGGGACAGTGCTTAAAATACTGTACAATAAGCAATAAAGCGGATACAGCAAAAGTTCGATTTCTTTTTGTACACACCTCGTGGATATATTTATAAAACTTGTTAATTTGGATTTACATATATAGGAGCACGTAATTTTCAACTAACAGTCGGGAAACACTTCTCAAATGTTTTTTTTTCTTTTTTTTGTTTAGTGGAATCGCTCCCTTAATAACCCTTCCTGAGCATAGATTCCTAAAACTCGAATAAAATTGTCCTTTTTTTGTACTGTCACTTATGATTTTTAAATCCCAAAAAAATAGAACTCAATTATGATATGATTTTCTCTTTTTAGATGGCGATTTGCACTGATTTGGATAGAAAAATTCAGAGTATGGAAGAAGAGATTATGGTCAATCCTCAATTCGTTAAAAAATCATGCGGAGCTCAGGACGATGATTTAGCTGCTACTACACAAGGCACTAGATCTGTTACATTTTCAATGTGAATCTTTTAAAATATTGTATTTCCACTTTCTAAGAAAAAAAAAATTAACTAATATCTCTATCTGTAATCTATACAATGGTAACATTTATTATTTAATATAAAATATACATTTTAAATATATATATATAATTATAATAATATATATTATTTCTGATAAAATTTTATAAATTCATTCTTTCACTCTGATATAAATATATTTTTTTTTTTTAATTGGAAAAGGCTCTGATTTCGGATGGATTTATATTTAAAAAATCAACGATATAATTTTAATTGTTCTTGTAATTCCTCAAGAGAGACTTCATTGTTCCCATCTTTTTGAAGTAATTTAAATATTTCTTCCATTTGACGACTTTCCTCTCTAAAAAAATTTTTTTTAAACAAATATTAAAACAAGAAGGAAATTGACCCCTGAGAATATTGCAAGCTGATTTTATAGAATAAAGATACAAATATGTCAGAGATTCCTTCTTTTCCTCTCATTTATTATCACTTTTTGTTCATATTATTTCCAAATCATCCTAGAAACTTTAAGACTAAAACAAAGTCCTTATATTCAGATTGTTTATTACTATTTAAAACGACTAGCCTTGCGCTTAGCAAAATTCCTTATGTATTAAAATATGTCATTAAATTCCATCCACGGTTCCCTAACTTCAAAAACAAAAAGATCCAATGCCGGGTTTAAATGATCAATTTTTTTGAGAGCAGTTTTTTGGTAGCAATGGTTAGTTATCCCCATACTTTTTTCATGTCATTTTTTTGCTATGACAATATCTTTCAAAACGCAATTGACGTATCGATTAATTAGTGTGTGCATCATATTTATTTTGAGTGGTAAACAAGTCGAGTTTCGGGGCAAAATAAAGATCATTCCCGGCTTTTTCTGTTTAATCAAAAGAAAAACGAGAGTGCATGTCAGCGAATTTTTTCAGAGAACTATGGCAAACGATTCCAACTTGTCTGCTCTGGTTTAGACGCTTTAAAAGTGACGATTTCGACGTCGCCGGCAAGTGCACTGCACTTGGATGGGACATCCTTCACCACCCGCCCTACTCTCCAGAATTGGCTCCTTTGGATTACAATAAGGGACACGCTCTTGCTGAACAGCACTTCAGTAATTTCAAAGATGTCCAAAAATGACTCTAGGAATGGATCGACGGAAAAAACGAACAGTTCAGTTGGCAGGGAATCCACAAATTGCCCTGAAGATGGGAAAAATGTGTAAAAAGCAAAGGCCGATACTTTGAATAAAGCAAAGTTTATTATTCTTCCTGGATTTTTGTGTTTTTTGATCATTATTAACCGGCACACCTGCTATTTATAACCCAAAATTCTATCAAAATCGAACATAAATCATCACCTCTTGAACTAAATTCTGCATTTCGCTCCCTAAAAAAGAAGGTTATCCAGGCTTAACTTAATCTGAGAAACGAAGTAAATTTAGACTCGACGCCGGCTACAAAAATCAAGTCGAGAATATCTACTGGCGTAATAGGGATATAATCCCCTTTAGTTACAACCACCATGGGCCTGAGGAATGGCCGTTAAACGTTTCTAGTCTGATCCTTGAGCTGTACCCGGAGAGTGATACGGGGAGATAGATCTTCGAGGACACAGTGGAGAGTAAACGCCTCTATCTGGCATAATCTTTTCGACTCGATTAGAATCTTAATTTTATCTTTTTAGAGCCAAGTATTCTAAATTTTATAATAGCGAGCTCTGGTAAATAATTTAAAGAAATATTAATTTATAAGACTTGGTAATTTTTTTTTTATTAATTAAAAATGATGAAAAAAAGCATCTATATTACATTTTTTTAATAGGCTAACATTTTGATCTTGGTTATGACCATCCTCAGAGCAGTCAAAATAAATATATCGCCTGCTGAGTGGCGTAAGTCCGAACATTTAATTTTCGAGTTAAGCCTAGCAAACGTTGCTAAAACGACTTCTCTTTTGAGTGGCGAAAATATATTTCCATTTTTGCTCTTGATTCTGGTTTATTTATTCATTTGTTGCCCGGCTATTTGAATGTATGTTTATAAAACTTTCAAAGGCCTTTTCTTGAATTGTCCAATTTCGGACTTTCGCCACTCAGCAGGCGATATAATAGTAAGCTCAACTATATATTGGCATAAAAATGTAAATATTAATGGCTTTGAGGATGGTCAAACAATGGGCCTACTATTAAATGTAATATATACAACAAATCGACATCATTTAACATCCCATTTCAGTACTTAGGATAATCGTTTCTCACTCTCTATTTATGTAATAGAAAAGGGATAATAGATTATTAAAGAGACGAATCTATAAATGAGAAGGGAAATAAAAAAGAAAACAAAGGTTTGATACATACTCTCTTTCTTTTTCAAGAGCATCGCTGCTTAAATTTGCTTCTCTTTCTTGTAGAAGAATTTTGTTTCTTGCTAATTTATATTTTTTTATAATACTTTCATCATTCGGATTATCATCATTTTTCTTTTCTTCATCATGATTTAAGATTAACTGAAAAAAAAAGTAAAAATGAATAGATTTATTAATGATGATATCCAAACGGTTTCTTCTCTCAAATTTTGTCAAGAATAAATCTGTAGAATCGCTTCTAAATAATCCAATACTCATATGCACCTCAGCCAAGGGAGGTGATTGAAATTGTATAAGCTACTTTAAAGCTTTAATCTTTGATAGAAACAAAATATTCCAAACTCTTATTGAAATGATGAAATATATATATGACCATAATTATAAAAGTTAAAAAAAACGTGTGAATGTTTCAAATAATTTTAAGACCCTTTTGAGAAAATAATTATAAAATTGGATAAACATGCAAAAGTTTATATTAAAATGCGATTCAACAATAATAGGGAAAGCCTCAAACAAATATTCTAATTTAGCCAAAACTATGCTACGGTGTAAATAGTCTAGCTGCTCATAGAGAGAAGTAATTTTGCAATAATTTGAATCTTAGACAAAGAGGAATTAACCTTTAAAAAAATAAAATTGTCAAGACAATTCATTTTAAATTTTAGGTACCATATTATCGGGAGATCCTGAATTTAAAAGCCATTTGTCTTGTAGCCAAGTAAAAAGAAAAACAGCGAATGTTGCAATTACCGCTAGTATATAATAAATAGATAAATTATTATAAAATACATATATATTAGAAAGATTTTCAAACATTTTCCTAAAAAAATGTTTGAATAATATTTTAATTGTTTATTAAAAAATTTATTGACATGAACATATGATTGAGATTTTTTCAAGTTAGACAACGTAAAAAAAATTAAATAAATTATCAATTGTCAACTTTAATAATTACATGAAAACTGATGAGTGAAATAAAAGCTGCTTTTCTTTTCCATAATTAGTTATATTTTTAAAGATAAACATACATAAGGCCCGCGGGCTTGGTTTAGGGGTTAGCAAGGTGGCCTTGTATACCAAAGGTCGCGGGTTCCGATCCCAGGCAGTCTGATGATATTATTTAAGCCATTTGGATGCCAAATGGCTTAAATAAGAATGCCTGGACCCCAAATATATATATTATTAATATAACGGTTATCATCAGTCTTATATGGCCTAAGTTACCGAAAAGACTGTGTGTGTGTGTGAGTGTGAATGGGAAAAAAGTGTGAGTGTTTTTAATTAAAAAAAAAAAAAAACTTCCATAAGCCTGGTTTCACATGGGGATGATTCGAGGCCAGGGAATAAACAGTTAAGAATAAAAAAAAAAAGTGCAGGAGGTGGATTTGAACTCGCGAAGCTTGGTTACGAGAGAATGGAAAAAAATATAGATCGTTTGATGACGAATTAACCACTTACGCCACTTTTTTTATAAGTTGTTTATTCAAGCCATCACAATATATACAGATTTTTTTTTTTACAATAATAAACAATTGTTTACTTATTATTAGAGTCAGCCTGTGTCCCTTTGGGGATCTCGCGGCTTTTGGATTTTTTTTTTTTTTTTTTTTTTTTTTTGTCAAACAGACATAATCAAACGTTATATACATTTATCTCTTTTCTTTTTTGTTTTTGTACCATATTGTCCTTCAGCTAGGAAAGGCTAAAGTAAACCTAGCTGTAACATCTTTAAACTTAATTCTAACCTAATCCTAAACTTATTAACTATATAACAAATAACAAAGTAAATGAATAAAAATAAAAAAAAAAAACAAATAAAAATAAAAAATATAAAAAAGAAGAAATGTGTCCTGTCACTTTTTCTGTCTAATTTAGCACTTGTGAGATTTTTCACTTCTCTGGACACTTTATTGGTTGGACACCTCCGATTATTTCTAAGTTCATATATAATTATTTTCTACCATTCTTGAATCCAGAAATATTTCTTTTTCTTTTTTACCAGCTCCTTGGTGTCTTTAATTGGGATATCCATGTTGAACCGCCACGTGCGATCCGGGTCGGAGCCCTTTAGGTGGGGTTCGTAGATAATTTTTTTATTTTTTTTATGCCGAAATATGTGGTATATAATAGGAATACCATCTTCATCTTGGATGTAGCCTCTGTTATCTAAATATATAAATGCTTACCACTTACGCCACACTTTATTAAATTTTAATGAGGAAAAATAAGCCATATGAGAAACATGAAATAAAAGAAGTATTAAAAAAATTTTTATATTCCACATATGATATATCATTTTTCATTACTTTTTATAAGGATTAATAATTTATAATAAAAATGTCAATAGCATGCATAGTTTTCAAATAATTCAATGGTCAAACGTCGGATTGTTTATGCCTTAATGTAATTAAACAAAAAACTCTATCTAACATATGATACATGTTATTAATTCTTGAATTCCCCCTGATTTCAGAGAACTAAACCCCTTTTAATTATTTGATCTAATTTGGGAGTTATTGGCGATCAAAGTTAAGTCTATTTTCAGACTATTTTCGCCCTTAATGACATCAACACTCAATTTTCTATATTATCGAAAAAGCTTATTTAGCATTGTCTAATTAAAACCAAATTTTTACCAGAGATTTATAATTAATAAATGAGTTTTTTTCTAAAGTTTCATTGAGATTGGTAAAGAAATAAATAAAATATTGACTATTTTGTAAATTTAGTTTTAGAATTTGGGATCTCAGATTCAAGCCTAGACCGGGTTCACAGAGCGCTCTCTTTACCAATCCGGGATCCCGAATTCTAAAACTAAATTTACAAAATAGTCAATATTTTATTTATTTCTTTACCAATCTCAATGAAACTTTAGAAAAAAACTCATTTTTTAATTATAAATCTCTGGTGAAAATTTGGTTTTAATCAGACAATGCTAAATAAGCTTTTTCGATAATATAGAAAATTGAGTGTTGATGTCATTAAGGGCGAAAATAGTCTGAAAATAGACTTAACTTTAATCGCCAATAACTCCCAAATTAGATCATATAATTAAAAGGGGTTTAGTTATTTGGAATCAGGAGAAATTCAAGAATTAATAATATGTATCATATGATATATAGAGTTTTTAGTTTGATTGTATTAAAGCATTCACAATGTGACGTTTGTCCATTGAATAATTCGAAATCTATGCATGCTATGGTAATTTCGATTATAAATTATTAATCTGCGTAAAATCTAGTAAAAAATGATATATCATATGTGCAATATTAAAATTTTTTTAACACCACTTTTATTCGATGTTTCTTACATGGTCTATTTTCCATTAAAATAATAAATTAATCCATAGCTGAAATGGTTAAATCATCAGTAAAAATTATTTTTTCCATCCTCTCTTAACCAAACTTGCGCGAGTTCAAATCCATCTAGTGCAGTGTTTTTTTAAATTAAATTACTTTTATATTTAATAATAACTTATCATTTTCTAAGAAATGAATTAAATAAAAAATCAAACAATTAATATTTTATTTATTTCTTTACCAATCTCAATGAAACTTTAGAAAAAAACTCATTTTTTAATTATAAACCTCTGGTAAAAATTTGGCATTCACAATGTGACCCTCGGTATAGAAGGTTAGCACGCTAATCCCTACGCCAAGCCCGAGTGCCCCTTTCTGTTTTTAATCTCCTGATCAATTCAAAATTATTATCATTGGTAATAGAAAATCTCTATATAATAAAATTATTACTGATTTGTGCTTCAACCTAATGAAAACCCCTATAAGGATTCATAATTCTAAACGTCTCCACTGGATGGCAGCACAAATCAGCCTTTGATTGATTAATTAAGTTGATGGGTGCTGCCACTCTGTGGAGACATTTAGAAAGTCAGTGACCGGTGGCGGCCGGCTGGCAACCTTGACCTCGGGTGACCGGGATCTTGAGATCAGATGATGGGTGGAGTGACTAGTCGCACAGCACACAAATTTCTCTTAAATTCGATAATTGAAAGTAGTGTTCTGTGCTTGTCACACCAAAATTTTTGTGCTCATTCCGAAATTTTATTTTAAATTTGTATATATTTAGTTTGTCTCAGGAAAATTAGAAATTTATTTAAATTAAAAAAAAAAAAAACACCTTGCACAGATTGGGTTTGAACTATGAATGATTTATACTAAACCAATTATACTACAATCTACAAGACAAAATAAAACTTATGAATTTATCTTTTGTATGAAGGTGATGTTTTAATAAATGTATTAAAAAATAAAAGGAAATAATGAAAAAAAGTGCGGGAGATGGATTTGAGCTCCCGAAGTGTGGGAAAGTGAGAATGGAAAAAATATTTATGGTGACGACTAAACATGGGCGTAACTAAGGGGGTGCTGCCCCCCTCCCCCCCAGAAGGCTCGTGCCCCCCTCCCTCTCCCAGAAAGCTCCCTGCCCCAAGAAAAATTGAGAAAATATAGGGCTTTCCAGGCCCTCCGGAGGATAGCTGGTCCCATGCCCCCTCCCCCCAGCCAAAGTCTGTAGTTACGCCCATGCGACTAAACTAAATCTGGAAACATTTCAATAGCTTGTATTTATATTGTTTGATTTTTTATTTATTTCATTTCTTAGAAAATGATAAGTTATTATTAAATATAAAAGTAATTTAATTTAAAAAAACACTGCACTAGATGGATTTGAACTCGCGCAAGTTTGGTTAAGAGAGGATGGAAAAAATAATTTTTACTGATGATTTAACCATTTCAGCTATGGATTAATTTATTATTTTAATGGAAAATAGACCATGTAAGAAACATCGAATAAAAGTGGTGTTAAAAAAATTTTAATATTGCACATATGATATATCATTTTTTACTAGATTTTACGCAGATTAATAATTTATAATCGAAATTACCATAGCATGCATAGATTTCGAATTATTCAATGGACAAACGTCACATTGTGAATGCTTTAATACAATCAAACTAAAAACTCTATATATCATATGATACATATTATTAATTCTTGAATTTCTCCTGATTCCAAATAACTAAACCCCTTTTAATTATATGATCTAATTTGGGAGTTATTGGCGATTAAAGTTAAGTCTATTTTCAGACTATTTTCGCCCTTAATGACATCAACACTCAATTTTCTATATTATCGAAAAAGCTTATTTAGCATTGTCTGATTAAAACCAAATTTTCACCAGAGATTTATAATTAAAAAATGAGTTTTTTTCTAAAGTTTCATTGAGATTGGTAAAGAAATAAATAAAATATTGACTATTTTGTAAATTTAGTTTTAGAATTCGGGATCCCGGATTGGTAAAGAGAGCCGCTCTGTGAACCCGGTCTAGGCTTGACATCTGAGATCCCAAATTCTAAAACTAA
The DNA here is from genome assembly GCA_023213315.1 of Euborellia annulipes. Taxonomy (NCBI): domain Eukaryota; kingdom Metazoa; phylum Arthropoda; class Insecta; order Dermaptera; family Anisolabididae; genus Euborellia; species Euborellia annulipes. Next base: position 21,065 of record JAKCPI010014829.1, on the reverse strand, counting down.
ATTTACAAAATAGTCAATATTTTATTTATTTCTTTACCAATCTCAATGAAACTTTAGAAAAAAACTCATTTATTAATTATAAATCTCTGGTAAAAATTTGGTTTTAATTAGACAATGCTAAATAAGCTTTTTCGATAATATAGAAAATTGAGTGTTGATGTCATTAAGGGCGAAAATAGTCTGAAAATAGACTTAACTTTGATCGCCAATAACTCCCAAATTAGATCAAATAATTAAAAGGGGTTTAGTTCTCTGAAATCAGGGGGAATTCAAGAATTAATAACATGTATCATATGTTAGATAGAGTTTTTTGTTTAATTACATTAAGGCATAAACAATCCGACGTTTGACCATTGAATTATTTGAAAACTATGCATGCTATTGACATTTTTATTATAAATTATTAATCCTTATAAAAAGTAATGAAAAATGATATATCATATGTGGAATATAAAAATTTTTTTAATACTTCTTTTATTTCATGTTTCTCATATGGCTTATATTTCCTTAAAGCAATTATGTGAAGTGTGGCTCGGGTGGTTAATTCGTCCTCAAGCAAGCTATATTTTTTTCCAGTCTCACGTAACCAAACTTCGCGAGTTCAAATCCACCACCTGCACTTTTTTTTTTTATTCTTAACTGTAGTTAAGGTAGCGCGCTCGGAGGCGGCAAGTCGTTCTTTTGTATTATTTTAGTTTCTAAACTGCATATTTATTAAAATTTTATTTAATTATTTAGGTTGTCTATACAGATTATACATGCTGAGACTTCTGATGAAGATGAAAAAATCAAGAAAGAAAGTTTTTAATCATTTAAGTAATTTGAGATTTGCTTTTTAGGTTAAATAAAAAATCTGGAATCTATATATATAATTCACTAATGTCCGTCTGTCACGCTCTATTTAGGCAACTTCCCGTTGGAATTTTGAAATGAAATTTTTTATGCATAAAGAGGACCTTCTCGGGATTACAGGAAAATTATTTTCATCCCGAAATTCCCATAACTTTAAATTATTTTCATCCCGAAATTCCCATAACTTTTTGAGTTATTAATTTTTAAAGTTACGATTTCTCCCATAGGAAATGTATAGAGAAATATTTAAGTATTCTTTTCATTTGTGTATTCCATAATCTTCAAACAGGCACTGGTTTGGAATAGTAATGATAATTTTTTTCATAATTAAGAAGAAAGGGCGAGGGTCCGCCGCAGGCGGGCCCGAGCCAGCTGGAGGGGGGGTCGAGGGGGGCGAAGCCCCCCTGTCTAGACGCAAAGGCGGGCGCCACGGGTTCTCATAATTAAGAAAAAGCGAGGGTCCGCCGCAGGCGGGCCCGAGCCAGCTGGCGGGGGGTCCAGGGGGGGGCGAAGCCCCCCTGTCTATATGCAAAGGCGGGCGCCACGGGTTCTCATCAATAAGAAAAGGCGAGGGTCCGCCGCAGGCGGGCCCGAGCCAGCTGGAGGGGGGGTCCAGGGGGGCGAAGCCCCCGGCTAGGCGCGAAGCCCGCCGAAGACGGGCGACGCACAGTGGGCTGAAATCGAAAAAAAAGCGGCCATAATTATCTTTTTTTGGGCGGATTTTCACAAAATTAAAACTATACATACAGAATCATATGTTCTTCTATACCCTTCAATATTTTCATATTTTACCGAAAGGGGTTGAAATTACCCCTGGACAAAGTTGAAAAAAAAATTATGATGTGTGAAATATAAAGAAAAACATATGTCAAAAAATCAAAAAAAATATGCGTTTTACAAAAATGACATTTATTTTTACAAAAAACATACATGGGGTGAACTACCCCTTACTGAAGGGAGCAAAAAAAATAATTTTTTTTGATAATTACGAGCAATATGTCTTTATATACATTTTAATGGATGCTGATTCCAAAGATGTCATCTATTTTTACAAAAAACACACATGGAGTGAACTACCCCTTACTCAAGGTGTCAAAAAAAATTTTGCTTTGATAACTACAAGCAATATATCTTTATATACATTTTAAAGGTTACTCGTTACAAAAATGTTATTTATTTCTACAAAATATATACATGGGGTAAACTACCCATTACTGAATGGAGCAACAAAATATTTTTTTTTTTTTTGCAATTACAAGCAATATGTCTTTATATATATTTTTTAAAGGTCACTCGTTACAAAAATGTCATTTATTTTTACAAAATATATAGATGGGGTAAGCTACCCCTTACTCAAAGGGTCAAAAAATATTTTTTTTTTGATATAACTTATATAAGCAATACGTCTTTATATACATTTTAATGGATTGCTGATTACAAAGATGACTTATTTTCTCTTCCCTCAACATTGGGGGGTTTGGGGGGAGGGGGCTCGAGCCCCTTGGGCCCCTTGGGGTCAGCTTCTATGTCTCTGTCATTATACTTAAATAAAAATTATTTGCTAAAAAATAAATATCATTACTATAATATAAAGCTCTAGCCACTAACTTCTGTTTTATGTTCCTATTTACCACTCTCTCTTGCTGATTGACCAGAGACAAAGGAAGTGGAGTCAGTGAAGGAAATTTAAAAATTTTGCGCCAAAGTCGAGCAATTGCAAAATTTCCAAACAGTGAGCAAGAATAAATTTGATGCATTTGCTCATCGAAGGCATGTAAGGGGGTCCATGGGGGCTTTACCACTTGAATACAAAAATAATATAGTTATTTCAATAATATTAATAAGAATATGAACAAGAAAAAGTGAAATTTTCAAATATTGGATATTTCCTTTTCATAGATTATTTTTTCAAAAGATTACAAAATTTGAGGCCCCACCATAAAATTTTATGGTCATTCTTATATAGCCTGATTTTATTTTGTTCATCAGCCCTTTGTCCCGTTTCAATATTATCTGTAAAGCAGAGAGAAGTTCATATGGTTTGATGGAAATCATTTCTTTTTCTGCCGATTTAATTATAAAAAAATTAATAAAAAATCGGCGGGCAAATTCGGGCAAAAAGTTATGATGCAATCATGTTCTACATGTATTCTAAATTCAGAATCTATTGAGTTTGTTAGAAGGCAAGAGGATGCCCATATACTTTTTGAAATTGAAAAAAATTTATATTGCTTTTTTTTTATTTACAAAAAAAATTTATTTAAAAATAAATAACTGAATTACAAGAAAAACAAAAATATTTTCAGAAAGAAGATTAATTTACCTATGATTCAAAAAAAAGTTCATTAAAATTGGATCAATATTAATACATGAAAAAAATTCCTGAATATCCACTTAAAACGCAAAGAAAAGTTAGTAAGTTATCTAGCCCACTTTGGCGCTCTATAGCTCTGGTTTGGGTTGGGTAAAAAAAAAATGAATTATTGTTCTGAGGTCCACATATAGTCTATTATTGATGTGCAAAACGTTGTTTTTATATTTTGAAGTTCATTTTTTCGAATTATGGCCGCTTTTTTTTCCTATTTCAGCCCACTGTGCGACGCGGCTAGTTATAATAAAAAGCAAGGGATGAGGTGGGTATGGATGAGAGGAGAAGGGGGACTAGGAGTGGGAATGTTTCATATATACGCCGATTGAGGCGCTGTTATCGTATTTTTATTTCAAACTTAAAGACGGGAGTTACCTATCTATATTATCTATGGGAGATCGCTGATCCATTGTTTTGCTGTCATCAGTGTCGCAGCCATAGATAATATAGATTGGAAAGCCTGTCAAACATGTCAAACGTTTGTTCTTCAGTCGGCCAGGTGGCGTTCGAAGCGTTGCTCCGCTCAGGCTCCGCCCACCAATATGCTCTCCCAAATCATTCTATACCAAAATATAACTTATATATATATATTTATTTTTTTTTTTTTTATTTTTTTTTTTTTTTAATAAAAATTATTGTTTAATAAAGTCGAATATATATAGAAGCATAGGGTATTAAAAAAAAGAAAAAATATAATTTCAGATTTTAATTTTTTTCTCATTATAATTCACATTTATCTACATAAATAACTATAAGATACATTGCTATCATTCAAAGCTATATTCAAAAAAATATTTCCAAACAGATTAAAAAAAAGTTGGTTAACAAATAACATGAATGAAATATATAATTTATACATATTACACGTGCTTTGTGAACTTGTAGATTCTCAAATTTGTTTTTCTTTTATTAAACATCTTTAAAGATATTTTATTATTATTATTGTTTTTATTAATTTTAATTTATTTTATTTAGAAAAAATGGTTTATAAATATTGTATATGCCATGATAGGAAACTAGATTGCATCGTTTTTCTGGTTCGCCAAAGGTGTTTATTAAAGCTTTTGTGGATTGTATTATTATTATTATGACAGTTTTTAATTATAGACCCATTTGTATATATTATTTTTAATAAATAATTTGTACAAATATGGTTTATAATTAAAAACTGCCATAATAATACAAACCACAAAAGCTTTAATAAACACCTTTGGCGAACCAGAAAAACTTTGCAATCTAGTTTCCTTTCCTGTATCATGGCATATACAATATTAATAAACCATTTTTTTCTAAATAAAATAAATTAAAATTAATAAAAACAATCATAATAATAAAATATCTTTAAAGATGTTTAATAAAAGAAAAACAAATTTGAGAATCTACAAGTTCACAAAGCACGTGCAATATGTATGGAACATGGAATGGAAAATGATCTATGCAGCTATGGTTGGCAGGGATGCATATTGCTTTTCAAACGAATGGAAGGGGCTTTGGTGGGCGGAGTCAAGGTGCGACGCTAGCGACAGAGGCGGACTGGAGGAACAACTTTTCAGCTGTCAAATCCTGTGAGTTACAACCCCATGGTCGCAGCTGTTTATAACGAACAACAAAAACAAAGAAATTTTAACTTCCATTTGTTACTCCATTTATATTTACAAATTCTCAAAACTTCATATTTGGTTATAATATCCCTTTGACATTCATTAACAATTGGTAAATCATCTTTTAAATAAATATTTGTAATATTTATTAAGTGTTTTGTCTAATTTTTACAAATGTTACAGGAGACAATGGGTCGAATTTTTTTGGACCATATTGGAGGAATGAGACTTTTCTCTTGCGCATCCTGTGATACAATTTTGACGAATCGAAGCGAATTAATTAGCACTCGATTTACAGGAGCAACTGGAAGGGCTTTCCTATTTAATCGAGTAGTTAACCTTAACTACAGGTAATAAATACACATTTATTATTTTTGTTCAAGAAATATTTATTATAAGAATTGACTTTGATCTTTTTAATTTAAACAATCAAAGTGTTTTTGTGTATAGTTTTTAGTTGGTGCCACCTTACTTCTTTCTATTAACCTTTGCAAACTAGTTTTTATCAAATTTTTAATTTATTAAAAATAAAACTGAAAAAAAAAATATGGTGAACAAATTTGACCTTCAAAATGATTTAATTTATAATTTTAAATCCTTTGAAATATTATCTTTTATTCATAGATATTATTCATCTTATTTAAAAGATTGCTAAGAAATTGGTCTAAAATTACCAAACTAATTATGAGTTTTCTTTTTAATATTTACAACTTTTAAGAATTTTCTAGTTCTTTAGGAATTCATTAATCTCATTTTATTTTTCTGGATTGATTGACTTGCAATATTTGAACATACAGTGAGGAACAATATCAAGTCCCACCCATGCGTTTTCTACTTGAGATTATTTCATTGTTTTTAAATCAAATAAAATATATATTTTAATGGAAACTTTCATGGTTCAAACCTAGAAAATTTCCAATAAAGATTTTCATTTTCTTTTATAAAAACAATGAAATAATCACAAGTAGAAAACGCATGGGTGGGACCCAATATTGACCTTCACAGTACATTCTTCAAAATTTCGTCGTTAGTCTTGCCACATACAGATATACTAGGGGCGTTTAAATATGACCAAGACTGATTTTTCTAAACCATAATTGCCAAACACTTGCACATGCCCATCTCGGAAGTACTGGCCTCCGGAGGCAACATTCTGGAAGCATCTTAATGCTTTTTTGAACATTCTGGATGATCAATGGGTTAATCCTCTCAATCACTGAAAATCACACACTTCACTAACAGTATGGGCAAAAGTATCACACACCTTTGTGTTTGAGAGATGTAAATGGTTCAGAGAAGACAGAGGCAGGTACATGATGATCTACACAATTTGGAAGTGAAAAGGGTATCAGACTGCTTCTGTGAGAAGTACTATAATGACTGACAAGTGGAAGGAAATGTTTAGAAATCAGTCTCATTTATACGTGAACGCCCTAGTACTTTAAGTTTGTATTATTGGAATCTTAATAATACATTAGGATTATGTATTTACTGTAATTCTGATGATAGAGAGATTTGTCAAAAGTTCTGAAGATGAGCAGACTAATAAATAAAATTTATTTATTTAATAACATAGTGTCTTATCTTGGTGACGACCTCTATCTTATAGGGTTTAGTTGTTTTTTGATTTTTCCACTTTTGGCTGTCCCACCAGTGAAGTTCAATTAATTAAGTAGTTAGGTTTTTAACTCACGGAGCCAAAGGAGACAACCATCGCGCAAATATTCAATCCCATTGAATACCTTTTTCTATTAAGAAATTAGTTTAAAGAATCCTTTATTGAGATGCACAGCCCCCTGGCTAGCCAGAAAGCTAGCCGAATTATGTATCATTTATAAAAGCATAAAAATATATAGATATAGACTGATAGGGGATCTGATAATACCGGATGTTAGACTAGCCTGCCATCTTTTGCAAGAGTGCTGAACTATTTGACAGTTAATTTTTAAATCTTAATTTTTTCTGAATTTAATTAATTTATTTTTTTCTAGCGAAATTCAAGATCGTGTCATGTTAACTGGAAGACACATGGTCCGAGATGTTTCATGCAAAAATTGCGATGCCAAATTGGGTTGGATTTATGAATTCGCAACTGAAGAGAATCAAAGATACAAAGAGGGTCGTGTCATCTTGGAACGAGCTCTCGTCACCGAGAGCGATGGTATCGATGAATATATGGGTGACGACTAAGAGAATCATTTCTTAACCATTTCCGTCTTTAAATTCAGGAATTTCATTTAATTTCATTTTATATTTAGTAATATATATATCAAAATATATATAATTCAATCATCTTTTATAAGATCTCCCATTTAATCAGTAGTCATAAGAATTTTTCTACTTTACTAGTATTTTTAGAAGGGAATATTATCAAGTGTTCAAAAAGGTAGCGTTAAGTATAATTAAGGATGTCTCTTCCCCACCTCTTTTTATTAATAAAACAATTATTCTTCCTATTTCTTTCTTTCTTTATTTAATATTTTTTAAATACATTTATTTACACAAATACATTTGGCACAAAGTATATAATTAAAATTTTTAATATTATATTGCTAAGACTTGATAAAATTCTTAAGAATTGATACTGATTAGGCCTTTTTTAATATATATATATATATATATATATATATATATTATATAAATATAATAGTGTACAGACTTGTGTGTATCACAGAAAAATAGAAAACTACACCAAGTGTTTGTGAATTTATTTTAAAAAGGTGCAATGTAAATGTTAGCATCAAGATGGTGCAAATATCTGAAAAAAAAAAAAAAAAATTGAAACAAAATTATTAATTTTACAGTAAAATAGAGTGTAACAATAAAGTGTGTGTTAGTTGAAAATTTTTTTTTTATATAATAACTAACATATCTATATAATGAAAAATTGGTAAATTTATTTTAATAATTTAATAATAAGTAAATTTTTCTTTGACTTCCTGAATTTAATTAGGTTTTTTTTTTTTTTTTGTTTGTTTGTGTGTTCCTTATCAGAGGCTTTTGACAAACATTTAATGAAGAAAGTTGATGACGTCATGTTAAATAAATAAATAAATTTCAAGACAGACGATCGATTCTCGTTATTTAATATCACCATCGTTATCTTAAATAGTAACTTGGTTATTTGAACAGTCCAAAATTTTGCCAGGGTCAAAAAGAACTGGTGGTCCGAAGCCTGTTTGTAAGTGATGTCTAGATCACATGCCGCCCCCCACCTCGGAAGTCAACGACAACCCATCCAGTGCCATTGTGTAGGAGTAATTTGCCTGTCCTCGCCGGCGCCTCGGCGATGTGATAGGATTGTGCTTATGTTAAGAGTAATCAATCTTTACACAAGAATAAAATTAATAAAAGATGTATGGAGGCAGAGGCAGCCAAGAAAATATGCTCTGAATGTTTTCATCAATCGGCTGAAAATGTTTCGGTTCATTTACATAATAAATGAATCGAAACGTTTCCAGCTGATTGGTGAAAATATTCAAAACTTTTTTATTTGGTTGCCTTATGCCTCCATACATCCTTTACTAAATATCTCCAGCCACAACTTAATTACATCTCAAGAATAAAATTGTCTTTATTTTTTACACAAAATTATATTATTTTATTAGCAATTACTTTAAACAACGGGAATATTTCTTTTCTCTACGAGGGGTTAATATATATATATATATATATATATATATATTGACTTTTTTAGACAGGGGTCTCAGGCACATTTATTTATACCATCTGATATCCAAATGATTTAAATAAATATTCATCAGACTGCCTGGGATCCGAATATACAGTATATATTTTTTTAATTTGCGAGTTAAATATATGTAAAAATTTTTGTTTAACAATTAGGAGAGGAAGTCGATATTATTTTGAGATATTGGCCATATAGGCTGAGGAGTATAGTAGAACTAATAAATGTACAGTGAGGGACAATATTAAGTCCCACCCATGCGTTTCCCTCTTGTGATTATTCCATTGTTTTTATAAAAGAAAATGAAAATCTTTGTTGGAAATTTTCTAGGTTTGAACCAATTAAAGCTTCCATTAAAAAATATATAATATTTTTTTAAATACAATGAAATAATCACAAGTAGAAAACGCATAGGTGGGACTTAATATTGTCCCTCACTGTACATATAGTAGAGTATTTCTAATCCGGCCTAATGCCGACTCTATACCCGATTATGAAAATGCCGAATTATAAAAATAATGCAAAATTTATACATAATTCTATATAATGCATACATATTTATCTCTTAAAATAATCTGTAGTGCTACTTTTTTTTTTTTTTTGTTTTTTCGCTTTTTATCATGCCGGATTAGCTGGTATGCCAGAGTATCGAAGTCCGGATTAGCAAGTCTTTAGTGTACATAATTTTGTACAAAATAATACAGTCGACTCTCGATAATACTGTATATATATATATATACCAACTCTATCTGCACCTCGATGTGATTCGTTTTCTGATGATATTTAAGTCGGATATATTCCCTTTCCCTTTATTGATCTAAAACTTCTTGTTTTCGTGTAAACTGTATGTAGTTTATTTTTTTATAATGATATAACGCTACGGCCACTGTGACCTTTTTCAACTGTAAATTCAGATACAATCACAAGCCTTTGATCAATAAGTTTTGTGATTGAATTTTTACCTGAAGAAGACAACAAAATGAGTGGCCGCAACGTTATATCTTATATAAATAAACCACAGAACAACCATTTTTATTTAATATATTTCTTTAATGATTTTCATTTAATGGAATCTGATGCAAAATATTAGCAATACATTTTTAGCTCTGTAGAGCCTTTATCGAGACCGAAACGTCAGCCCAAAGAAATATTTAAAGAAAAAAAATTTGACTGCCAATCTCAGCTTTTGCAGCCCGCCCTTCCTTGTTATGTTATTAAGAAATCATTAACCCATTTGGTAGAAATATAAATTTCTCCTAATTCTTCTTCTGATTTCGCCCTATACCCACGCGGGGTCGGAGGACCTCGCTCTCCCCAGTGGCGGATCCAGAGGTGTTTCTCGGGGGGGGTAATCTGGAGTGACTGGTCGCACAGCACACATTTTTTTCTTAATTTCGGTAATTTAAAGGCGCATTCTGTACTTGTTGGCCAGAATATAAATACAAATCAAATTTTTAAGTATTAATTTTTAAAATTTTAAATTAAAAATAAATTTTTTTGCGAAAAAAAGTTATTTTTTTCAAATCTCGGGGGGTAATTACCCCCTTTACCCCCCCCCCCTATATCCGCCCTTGGCTCTCCCCCGCCACTCCCCCTATCCTCCTAATTATAGAATAGAATTTCGAGATATTAAGTTATTTAATAAATGAAAAGAATTAGCGACGAAAATTTCGCAGTTTTATATTTTTTTTGCTTGAGCTTGGATGAATGTCGGTTCGATTCCTTCAGCTTTTTATTTTTAAATTTAATAATTACTTGTTTTAATCAATTTTCCTTATTTTATTGTTACACTTTATAATTTAATTAGTAAAATAAGTAAAAAAAAAAACAGGTATATTTTCATACTTGGAATTATGATGTTCAACTTTGGCTCGTAGAATACTCGGGCCGAGATAAGTGCTTATTTGGTTCAGACATTGACTTGCAGCACTTGATGTCAGAGCGTTTTCGCATTCCTTTAACAAAAAAAAAAAATTTAATTTTAATTTTTTTTTTCTAAGGAGTGAAAAAAAAAATAGTGATTAGAAGTAATTCGCTCAAGAATTTTTTGATTTTCTAGTGCCTTTATCAAAGTCAAGAATAAATGTCTTTTGATTTTGATTATTTGTAATCAACCAATAATGTACAATTTATCACATCCATAACAAATGTGACTAAAATTAGAAACATTTATTTATATATGATAAATAAATCTTAGTATTAAAATAAAATATTTAAACAACTTAAAATTAATATTTTTCTTTTTTCTACCTTTTACTTCTCAATCGTTTTAATGAATGCAGAAACTAAAACCTTATACCCTCCGATATCACAAGAACCATGCCTTCTCTTTAAAGAAACACCAATTTAGGGCTTTGGGGGATCAAACCTTCTCAATAAGCACAGGAATAAAATTTGAACAATATTAAGATGAATAGTAGTAACCAATCAATTAAAATAAATAAGCATGGGGTCTAAATAGCACTAGAAATGAGTTCACTCGAGGATTCATGCCGCGAAAACATATTTTTAAAATAGTTTCACAAAGGATCTGACAGGATGTCAACGGCTTCAACTCGAAGATGGTGGAGGGTGTAATGCAGCGTTTTCCAAACTGTGAGGCGCGCCTTCCTTAGGAGGGGAGCGAATATTACCCAGAGCGAACAATTTTCTAAATGATTGCTACAGTCTTATAAATAATATAATAGCTTCTATTAATAAATTATTTTTTGCAATATCTTTATTACAATTTTGTTTTGCGTTTGAATTTTTTTTTAAATTGTTTTGTCTATTTTCGTTACCAGATATTTTGAAATAAAATTAAAATTACCAAAAATAGATATAGACGATCTTATATCGCCTGAAAGATAATTAAATTTCACGTCCTATGGCATAAAAAAAGTAGAATGTTCCATTTGAAAATATGAAGTTATCCATGATTGAAATTTTCCAAATTGGCATGGCCATATCTCCCAACACTAAGAATAATTCCGGGTTACCCATCTGGCCTACATTAGTACATTTCATGGTTAGTAACATCCCAAAAGAACAGTCCCCTAAGTTTTATGGTTCGCTCGATATTCAATTTTTTTCAGACAGCAGTTTTTTCATAAAAGCCCGATTTGTGGCTAAACGGTTTGTTTTAGAATACATTGCATGACATAAAGTCATACTAAAATTGGCCGTAGAATCCAAATATGCAATAATATATAGGGCGTTCCATTTAAAAAAACATAACTTTGATATGGACCACCCTGTATATGAGGTGCAATTGGAACAAAAATATTTTTAATTTGTAGCCCTAAAGGCCCCAGATTATATACGATCAACAAAATTTAAAAATGTCCTTTAATACGCCCACAATCTTCCGTCCACGCACTATTGGCCCACCCGGTATATGATAATTCATTGGTGTCTGTCTTTTTGTTTCATGTCAAGAATTAAATGACAAAGCCAAATTTGACTGGGAGAGAGATTCCTATGAAATCAATCATGCATAATAAAAAAAAAAAAAATTTCAACAAACCAGGGCATAAAAGATGGCATCAAAAAAGTCCTCAATCAAAGATTTAAACATCTTTTTGCCAACTCCTTTACAAATCAATGGCAATTGTTTACAAACTGTTTCTAGAAATGTATAATGTGCAGCATAATGTCGATGTGTACATGCCACAGCCAAAGAAGGTAAAGTATTAAAAACGGCATTGACCGCCTCGGGAATTTGCGCCATTTCGGATATCAAACAAACACATCTGAAATAAAAAAAATAAATTGTATGTTAATTGAGCTAAGAACGAATCATTTTATTTGAAAATAAAATATTTACCCGTCAGCGAGCTCCCAAGGCTGCGAAGGCCTTGGTGGGAATTTCTGATCGAAACCCGACGAACGCATCGATTTCGAGGAATACATATGCTTATCATTACCGTGATAATCTCGAATCCTTTTCACTAATGTTGGGGGCGGTAACGATGCTGGTGGTGGTTCACTGGACATTGTCGAATCCGAGGGCGGCTGATCACGTAATCCTTGGAAACCTTCATTGGTTTTATCAGCAAGATAAGAGATTGCCTCAGCGCCATAAGCACGAGCAAGATTCCCTAAGGAGGCTGCAGCGCCGTGACGCACAGTGGCAATTGGATCACCGAGATTTGCAAAAAACATGGGATACAATGAAGGTAGAGCGTGGCGTGATTCTTCGGAAAATCTAAGAACGAATGTTCCACAAGCTAAGCAGGCAGCTGAAAAAGGCCAAATTATTGAAGGGATCAGTGAAATATAGTCATAAGCCACATTACATTAGTTTCAAGATATTGACAAATTAAGAAATTTTTAAAATAAGCTTACAAGATTTATTTAAAAATCAACTGTCAAATTAGTTCAGCATTCTTGCAATAGATGGCAGGCTAGTCTAACAACTGACCCCCTAATAGCGTATATCTGGCCTATATTTATATATTTTTATGCTTTTATAAAAGATACATAATATATAATAACATTTATAAAGTATTTATTGTTAAAAGATCAATGAAAATCAACCAAATGCATTAAATATTATTAGCTACCATTCTGACATCTCTTGGCAAATTTTAGAATTACTTGATTTTTTTGGGCATACTTTTTATGACACACAACGCCATCTTATCGGGAAAAACATGCGTAACACCTTCAGTGCTATCCCGCCTTAATGCATTTTCATAAAACACGAGTAATTTGTAAAATAAGTAGATTGAGTGAAAGATAGTCACAAGCCACAAAAGAGAGGTTATGCTTGTTTAAAATATGTCTATACTCTTGTCATGTTGTAATTAGAGCTGGAACTGGTGCTTGTTGGGTGCCAAGATTCATAACTATCTGTTTAAAAAGAATCAGACTCTTCATTTTCGGTTCCCTTATTCGTAAAATTCGTTTAAACACGAGAGACATTTCCAATCACTCCATTTTGCTGTGGCTTATGACTATCTTACTTCTCAAATCACCAATTAAAGAACTTGCACTTATTAATACATACCATCCCTGACAGGCCAGCTATTGTCCTTGCAACAAGCGAGCAGCGTGTGCAAGAGATGTTGCACGTGAGGTCTCACTACGTTCAATTCAATTTTACTGGCAAGTTCGGCGATGCAACTACAAGCTGCCTCACGGACGGCTGAACTTTCACTCTCACTTGCTTCTATATAATAATCCACTGTCGAATTTATGTATTTCTCCACCAATTCTTTTCCTGATGATCCAGTAACTTGACGCCAAGTTTCTTGCGAATAATTCCGAACTCCTTCTGCTACATAATACCTAAAATATATAAATTCTTATATAAATAGAATTATGGTGGCTGTGAATAAAGTTGATTGGAGAAAGGGCAGGTTCAGCCAAATAAAAAGCCTTTATATGCTTCTCGACTCCGGAAACGAATTTGTCTCGAAACGTCTCCGGAGTCGAGCGAGAAGCATATAAAGGCTTTTTATTTGGCTGAACCTGCCCTTTCTCCAATCAACTATATAAATTCTTTTTTTTTTTTTATTAACCAACTGATAAATATAAAGAATAATTTTTTTTTTTAACATTCGCACAATTATTTTCACCGTTAAAATCATATTTAATAAATTAATTTTTTTTTTTGTTATCAAGCAAATACAGCAAGCCATCTGACCCAATAATCTTTAATTTTTTTTTAAATTTAAAAATGAATTTATTGTTATTATTAATCACACATTAATTAAGAAAGTTTTAAAATAAGATTGATAGATATATTTAAAAATTATGTGTCAAATAGTTCAGGACTCTTGCAAAAGATGGCAGGCTAGTCTAACAGTCGATATACTATTAGCCTATATCTGGCCTATATTTATATGCTTTTATAAAATATACATATTATATAATAACATTTATAAAGTATTCATTCTTAAAAGATCAACGAAAATAAACCAAATGCATTAAATTATTAGCTACCACTCTCACAACCCTTTTTCGTAATAGGTGTTTTTATTTTTGGCTTACTTTTTAAGATTCTAGAAAAATCGTTCGAAATTCATTGAAATTTTGTACATTTTAAAAAAAATATCCGCATATAGAAAAACTAGACGATCCGCCCCCCTGCACGCACCTCCAGCTGGCTCGGGCCCGCCTGCTTCTTTTCTTAATCAAGTGTCGCAATTTTTCAGTCAACACGTTTCAGGCAATAAAAATACTTATCTGGCTTGTTAAAAAATTCCACCTTTATATCTTAAAAGGAATTTATATATGGACCCTGTTACGCATTAGTGTGTCAAGCGCCAGCTACCGAGTTTTGAGAAAATTAAAATTAAAGTTTTTTGTTTTGAATAGATTATAAATAATTTTTTTTTGTCAATTGTGCAAGTAACATTAAATATAAATTTTTTTAGGACATATTTCATCAAAAATACTATTAATTATAGCATTTGAAACAATATTCCGTGCTTAACTCAATTTTGAATTTTTTTTGGCTCTTGACACACTAATGCGTAACAGGGTCCATATATATATATATATATAAAGGTGGAGTGTCCGTCTGTCTATCTGTCTTAATCCGAGCCCCATCCCCGATTTCTCTTATAAAAAAAATAATTAAATAATTCCGCCCACTCTTGACATTATAAATAAATTTATACTATTGATCCATAATGGCCTCTTATCCTTAAAAATAAAATTCTCCCCCCTCTCCCTTCCTGATAAAAAAATATATATCGACGCCTATCATTGCCTAAGCCTTTATCTCTTTAAATAATTGCAGGTTTTGTTTATCTTACTAAGAAAACATTTTGTTTTATTGGTTATTAAATAAATATACGTAGCAGCTTAAAACTCCAAAATCCCTGATGTAGTGACGCAACCAGTGAGACCACCCGCACATAAAACGAGGGAAAAAATGTACCATTAATCTATTAAAAAAAAAAAAAAACCCAATGTCAAGGAGAGTCACTTAAAAAAATTATTATTACGTCATAAGAGCCGGGATTTTTACCTGTTAAGACACATACGTGGAAGAAGCTGAGAATAAAAAATTTCTTTAGCTCCTTCATGAGGCAAGGCAAGAAAAAATTTCCGGGACGCAACCGAAGCAGCTAAACGAACTTGACTCCAATTATCCGAAAGTCCATTAGCAAGATGTTTACTGATTAAAGTACCATAGACAAAAACTGGATTGATTTCTCCCATACAATCATGATAATCAGAATCTAAAAAAAATAAAATAAAATAAAATTATCATTATTGAAGGCTGAGTGATAATTAACAGGAACGGTAGATGAAGACAGCCAGAAAAGAACAAAAACTTTATTTAAATATCGCCGACGTTTCGGGAACGCATCGCTCCCATCTTCAGGACGATAAATTGTTAATGTTGTTTAGATTGATACATGTAGGTCATACAAAATTATAATACAAGTTTGCATATACCATGCATGTTTAATTGTCTATGAGAATTGTAGTAGGTGCCCCGAAACATCAGATTAAAAGACTTTTAATCTTGGTCACCGCTGATGTTTCGGACCCATTCAACAATAAATTAAGCCCAGGCACCTACTACAATTCTTATAGACAATTAAACATACATTTAATGGTATATGCAAATTTGTATTATAATTTTGTATGACCTACATGCATTAATCTAAACAACATTAACAATTTAGCGTCCTGAAGATGCGTTCCCGAAACGTCGACGATATTTAAATAAAGTTTTTGTTCTTTGCTGGCTGCCTTCATCAATAATCATTATTGCCGATTGTATAATTTGGTTCTAAGATAGAAAAAAATAAGGAAATAAATTTCTTTAGAATTGTCACTTGTGAGTGTTAAATGAGGGATTCAAAGCAAAAGTGGGCCAAGTACAAAAGTAAACAATTTTCTTATTTTTCCCTTTTTGGATAGTAAAATAAGGTAGTTATTCATTGTAATAATGAACCATATCCGAATTTCAATACTAATCCTTCAGAGTGCAGCAGTTCCTTAATGCAAAAAAAAAAATCTAAAAATCCAAAAATATGAATATAAAATTTAAAATGTGTACTTAAATAAAGTATAATTTAAGTTCTTAATGATTGCTGAGATGTAAAATAAATAAATGTATATTTTAAGAGAAATTAAATATAAGGCTTTAACTTTGATTCATTTTTTCTCAAAAGTGATTCACTTTTGCTCTGAATCCCTCAAATGTTTGTTTCTTGAATTCTTATTTATTTCACTAGCTGATGAGCACGCTGATAGCCAAGGTAAAGTCAAACACTGATAAGCAGGCTGAAGGACTTTCTCACGCCTAATGGCAAGTCTCGAATCAATATTTTCTGTCAGGAACATGGCTGAATTTCTGGCCCCCATTTTTGAAAATCAACACGCAGGTTTTATCAGATTCGACAATAAAATAAATATGAAATTGAAATGGGTTTTTGATATTTCGTAAAGTTTTTTTTTCCTGAGTGATTTCGAAGCATTTTTGAGAAACCATCCCTTAGGCTAGGTCACACTGCACTATGCAATGTTGCGCAATCTAGCCTAACAATTCTTTCAAGTCCCCTATTTCCAATGAAGAGCGATTTTTGCCAAAGAATCATCTTGTAATCATATGAAATCGACCCAATTAGCCTATAGACAATTCCAAGTACTGCTCTTGAGGTCAATCGCAACACCAGGGTTACTGATTTTAAGATTCAAACTTTTCTTCAACGGTTGCAAAGTTCCTTCCCCCTTTCGATCATCTCATAGGAACTCCATTTTCAAAAATGAGCTTTCAATAAAAATAATATGATATTAAATAATGATTAATTTCAGGGGCAGTGATTGAATGTAAAAATGAGTAGTGAGGAGATCAAGGCACCCGAAAGCAATAAAGAAAAAATATATTTATTTCTCTTCTGCTTTATTTGATACACTTCTCGACTTTTCGGCCAATATTCCGGCCCTAAACAAGACAATGAGCTGTTTGCCTCCAGCTTAGAGG
The DNA here is from genome assembly GCA_023213315.1 of Euborellia annulipes. NCBI lineage: Eukaryota > Metazoa > Arthropoda > Insecta > Dermaptera > Anisolabididae > Euborellia > Euborellia annulipes. The sequence continues at coordinate 3,624 of JAKCPI010014829.1, read as the reverse complement.
GGTTCTTGGCAACGTATTGATGGTGCGAACATTCGTTGGATGTCATGACTTCTGGTTCAATAGTGGTATGATATCATGAGTTGCTCGAAGCAAACAGCACATTGTCCTGATGAAGGCCGGAATATCGGCCGAAACGTCGACAAGTGTATGAAGCAGAAGAGAAATATATTTTTTCTTTATTGCTTTCGGCTGCCTTGATCTCCTCACTACACAATATGAAATTAATTTTACACTTGCCTTCAATAGAATTTCCACAATTTACCAAAGAAGCGCAAACATAAAAGCCAGTTTCCCTTATAAATCGGTTTGTATGACTAAGCGTTTGAAAAATAAGATTTAAAAGTTCTTCATCAACATATGATTGAAATTTCGCTCCTGAACCTTCAATAATTGCTTGAAGACATTTCAAACTTGTTTCTAAATTTTTCCATCCAGCTGCATCTTGGAAAATTTGTGCTGCTTCCGAACTGTTTCTCTAAAATAATAATAATAATAAGTTAAAATGAATTCAAATGTATATTTATAATTTATTTACCCTTTGAGAAGGGCCAGCAAGTTTTTCCATAAGTTTCTCCGTTTCCATTTGTTCATGTTTGGAACCATCATCTTCAGCAATTTGACGTTCTAAATTATTTCTTATATGATTCAAGATCAGATCTCGATATTCTTGATATATAACTGGACCAATTTTATCACAGAGCACTCCAAGCAATTCACCTAGAAATAGATATATTTTTAATTAATCATAGTAATAAATATTTCTTCTCAGGGAGGGTCCAAACCTCCCTTATTCCCAATGGAACCTAAACCAAGAATATTTTAGAAAATATATAAAATAAAATTATCATTAAAGTTGATTCCATATCACTGGGGTCGAAATATTCACAATTCAAAAGAGGATGCTCTGTAGTATACTCGCTACTTCTTGTGCTAGGGGTCAGGGGATCGCTTTCAGCACCAAAGCGACATAAATTTATTTATTGGCAACCAATCGAAATAAATGGAGATGGAGTCTAAATAGCCTTAGATCCCAAAAAAAAAATTTCAAAGAAAAATAAAAAAAGCACCAAATGATATTCAAGGACAATTATACATAAAGAAGTGTATCTCATATTGATATTTCATATATATGCATATATAGCTGAAAAGAAAAAATTATCAACTATATAATTAAAAATAAATAATGCTAATATAATTACCAGCAGCGAGGCGAACCCTCTCTTCGATGTCGGTGAGAAATTTTGCAGAAAGGGGTCTAATTCTATTAATAAATTCCAACTCTTGTTCTTCTTCAAGATCAATGTGTGGGGCCAGACATTTGGCAGCTAATAAACATCCATGCTTGGCCTCCCAGGGAGATTCGCTGTCACTCATCATCTGAATTAAATTTAATTCAAATTGGATCCGATCGGCTAATGAACAATTTTGAAGGAATTTTTGCAATTCAGAAATGCCCTTATCTCTTTCTAATTTCATTGAACTGCATAACAAATCTAAAACATCTGTCGTCATTTTTGAATAAAATTTAACTTTAATAAATAAATTAAATAATATTTAATATATTCAAAACGCGGACGTTTATAGGAATGACAGTTGCTGACACTTGAATATTTCCATGTTGGCAGTAGTGATAAGCAAAATCATTCCTTCCCCGTGTCCCCCACCCCCTTTCATTCCAAAAGAATATTTGATTTTTGATTCTCATTTATTCTTGTCCAAAGGTTTTTGCTTTTAATTTTACGATATGTTTTTCAAAATTTTTCATACGATCTTTTTTTAATCATCAAACTGAAGCATTTACAAGTTTTATATTATTTATTTTGAACTAGTTCAGTTCTTTTCAAATCTTTTGTGATTGGCATCACTGACATTCCAAGAATAAACTTTTTGGAAAACACTTTTTAATAATTGAATAAATTATATTAATTAAATTGGCTACCAAACATTGAAATAAATACGGATGAGGTCTAAATGGCCGAAAAATATATTGAACAAAAAAAATATTTATTTCTAGTCTAGAATTTTCTTATCTCAATTATTTTTTACCATTTTTTAAATAATGATTTTTTAAAGATCACTCAAAATACTAATTTCGTCTAAATTTTTCATCAAGACCTTTTTTCAAAAACAATTTATTAATTGGGAATTTACAGGAATAACTGTTAAAATATCCATTCTCTAAAAAATAATTAATTAAATTAATAAAATACAAATCTCATTTTAATATTAATTTTACAATTAAAAAAATTTTATATGTGAAAAATTATATTTTTCAAATCGAAATTCGCTGTATGGTGTGCGTTCATCTTAACACTGATTATTCAAATTTTCTATAAAAAAATATTAAAATAAAACAAGATATCATTAATAGAAATAGATATTTTTAATTTTTTAATTAATTTTTTAGTTATAATTATATATATTTAAGCTAGATGATTTTTTTTATTTAAAAAATAATAATTAAATAACCATTAGTGATGGAGGATAGGATAATTAGGAGGTCAACAATAAAGGGCCCGAGAATATAGTTTTTTTTTAATATGCTTTGATCATTTTTAAATAGAAAATACAAAGTGATTTCTGACGGGGAGGCTCTTTGGCAGGCATAAGACCCTTTTTTTTTCATTTGGGGTTGAAGTGGGTTGAAGACACCAACCGCTAGATGCACTCTTTATGTCATCCGGACGTCATTTATTTGCTTCATGCGTTCAAAGTCACGACTAAAATTCATAAACTCGATAGAAAATACTAAAAATAGTTTTATTTATTAACATTATCAACGGAGAAGATAGCAAAAACATTTTGGTAATTACAATATTTGAATTTCATATATATAAACATCCACTCCCCCATTTCTTAATCATTTTAGATCGGCAAACTTTTTTTATATATAATTTTTTTAAAACGATTTATATTTTGATCATTTTAATATTAAATTAAACTTTTTTAAATCAGTTTCTAATTAAATTTAAATAAATGGATTTAAAAATTCTTTTTATAACCTCTGTAAACCATTTTATTATATTCTTTGAGTTCTTTTTTTTAATTAATTTCAAAGAATATGGTAACAACTTGATTAATTTTTTATTTTTATTTATTTTTTTTTATATTGATTTTTATTCATTTTTTTACTTTTGATTGTTTCTGATTATTATAAATAATCAGTTTGTGACAGGTATTGAGTTTCATTGTTGAAATACTTAAAACTCAATTAGGTAATCCAAAAAACTAATCTTACGAAATATAATTAATAAAATGGTTATTTAAACATTTAATGAATTTAAGCAATCAAATTTCAATAAAAAAAAATCTGGCATATTTTATATTTTATTCAAAGAAAACTTATTTTTTGGGTGAATATTTATTTTAAAACACTTTTTTGGTATTGCTTTTTTCTTATCTTAACCAATTTGATAATTTTATTTTAAACTAATTAATTGTTTAATAATTCTACTTCTCTTTCTTCATTCCCCTATATGTAAAGAGTATTCTCAAGTACTTAACATTAAGGGGGTCATACCATTTTTCAATATATAGATTGCTATGTTTAAAATAAAATGGAAAAATATTGATTATGCAACCTCTTAAATCAGTTTTCAATTAGCAAGCCATTTACACATTGAT
>JAKCPI010014828.1:0-43687 GCA_023213315.1 Euborellia annulipes | reverse complement strand
ATTGAGCCGACAACTAAATCAAATGTGGTGATTGTTCAAAAGAAAAAACAATTCTCCATCGATAATTACCCGAAATATTACAATTCCTCAAGTTAATAACATTTCTTTTTGTTTTATTTTTTTCCCACTATAATTTTTTTGATTGTTTGTAGATGGCCGTAAGGATGAACAATTTTATTATAAGGACATCGGCCAAAAAAAATAAATACTTTTTGCGTAATATCCGTTTATTTGTAAATATTTTCGACCCCAGTGATATGGAATCATCTTCAGTACAATCAACAGATGTTTTGCAAATCGTTAATTTCTCCCAGCCCCAGCGTTAAGACAAAACAGCTGAGCATTCCATGAAGTATTTTATCATATTGGATGGGAGGAATTAACTGTTTTGTTGGATATTAATTAAAAAATTTTGTTTTTTATAAGAATTTCCAATAAATAGAACAGAGAAAAACTGAAAAGGAAAGATTATTTTAAAATATTAAAAATTTGGCGTTAATAAAAAAATTTCAACATTTTTGTCTTTGTTTTGATTAAATTATAATTATTTATTAAAATGATATGGATTTGTGTTAAATTTACTTAGAAATGTATAAGATACTTCATATTAAATGTTTAATAAATTTCAGTATCATTAAGGTAGAGTAAAAATAGGTCTTTTTAAGAAGAAACAAAGTGCGCCACTTTTTGGCGGGACAGTGTATTTACAAATAAACGAATAATACGCAAAAGTATTTATTTTTGGCCGATGTCCTTATAATAAAATTGACAATTTTTTTGAGTTAGTTATCTGTTCGGAGATTGAGATGGTATGAGGGAAAAGGATATCAATCCACACTGCCTGACATCCTATCCTCTCAAATTTTTATTTTAAAATCTATTACAGTAGAGTCTTGCTAATTCGAACTTCGATACTCCGTCATAGCCCTCGGGGCTTGGCGTAGAGGTTAGCGTGCTAACCTCGTATACCAAGCGTCGCGGGTTCGACCCCAGGCAGTCCGATGATTTTATTTAAGCCACTTGGATACCAAATGGCTTAAATAAGAATGCTTGACCCCAAATAAATATATATTATATAATATATATATATACTCCGGGAAATTTTTGCCGCCCCCCCCCTTGCGTTTAAATCATTTAGCGCAACTTTTTTTCCCGCCTCTTTTTTTTTTTGTTTATCAAAATATCTCGCGGCATCCTTGGGCCCCCCTTACTTATTTATAAATATCGCAACACAACAGAACAACTACTCATAAAATTTTTTATTTTCCAGGAAACAATTAAAAGCTGATTAGTGCTAGCACTCAAACAAAAAAGCAAAAACTAAATCCTTCACAGGTAATACATTTTTACTTTATTATTAAGACTATTTTATTAACCGTTTTAAGCTGTATGTTTTTGAAGCTCCTTTTTCTATTCTAATTGTAAACTGTGCCTTTTACCGTTAGAAAAAATACCAAAAAGAAGAAATTAAAAAAATTACTATTAATATTATATCAAGCGCCGGTGGATTCATTATATTCTCTTTCGTTTATCATTTGGCCAAATTATTTTGATATATTTTGAAAGGATAATACTAAAATTAATAACATGATATTAGGTAAATAGAAAGATAATGCTTGCTCAGAGAATGATATGATCATAGCTCTACACAGATAACTTACAATGTGTACGAACTAAGATATATTAGAAATAACTATATATTTTAACAGAAAATGGAACTGATTTCATTCTACAAAATTCCATTATAAACATTATTCATCTTCTCTCTTCTAAAAAAATTTTTTTTGTTCCAGGGTAATGTTATTGTTGTTGATTTAAGTCAACAACAGCAATCAAATAATTCAATATTAACGGAATTTCTTCAAACGTCCGGACTTTTAGCCCCTAGTTCACCTTCTAATTCAAATAATCCGTCACTTGATAGTGAAGAAGGGATGGGAACGATAAACCCTTCGGAGAGAGAGAACAATCCTACAGAAGAAGAACAAGCAAATATTGAACACAGAGAAGAGGAAGAAGAAGAATATGAAAAATCAGATGAAGAAGAGGAAGATGAGAATATTGAATTCGAAACAACAATTAATGTGCCAGAACCCATTCATTATGAAGAACTGATTGAAACTGAGGTAATTTTTATATTTTGTGTTTTAAAAATAACTCCGGCAATCGAGGCTACTTGGACATCTTTTCAAGACGTTTGTTGAAGTAGCTTTTTAAGATTTTATGTGAAGGCGGCTACACACGTAACTGCAAACTTGACAAGCATGCATGTGCAATCTTTTGTACAAGCAAACTGTAGCGTCTCTAGGGGAATCTTGCGCAAGCATTTTAATTGTGCAACCCGCTTGATGCTCGATTAAATTTAAATCATGCACAAGCATATTTGCGCAAGCAAAATTCTTTATAAGGCACTTTCGCCATTTTATAGACCTCTTGACATTTGATATTTATTAATATTAATTAATTTAATATTTCAATTTAATTATTAATATTTATTATATCTCTGTTTAAAGCAAGTAAGTATTTCTTGATAAATTTGTCAATAAGTTTGACATTTTTAGGTTCATTTTCGGCATAAGCCGTTGCTTGCACAAGCATGCTTGTGCCCTGTGATACCGAAGGGAATTTGTGCATGCGGGTACAAAAAGATTGCACATACATGCTTGTCGAGTTTGAAGTTACATGTGTAGCAGCCTTTACATGATGTTATATATTTAGAATATCTGCAAAATATTGCAGTTTTAATAACCCCGTTATTCCCACTTGAGACTTGAAATATTTCTGCTCCTTTCTCCCTCCCTCCCTCCCGCATCCCTCCAGCAAATGCCTTTTCAAGTTTCTGATACTTTCCATAATCTATATCTCCTGCTATGACTGGTTGTCGAAAATAGTTAGTAGAGAAAGTAAGAATAATTAAAGTAAAAGATACTATCATAACATGTCCACGTAGCCCCTGTTTACACTACGACCCAATACACATGGAGCAACTAAAAAAAAACTCGTTGCAGACGCATATCGCCAACTATTTTGTTTTGAGTTTGATTGTGTATATTTGAATAGGACATTACACACTGATTGTAAACGGGTATCTATTCAAGCAAACACAATGCTAATTATTCTGATAGATACACTGGGAAGCAAATATTTAAAAAATATATTTTTCTTTATTTTCAGGTACTCGGAGAAATCCCCCAGATGAATATTGTGGGTGTGATGGATCATGCAACTGGACTCTACTCTAAAACAAAAACTGTGAATATCGAAACGTCTATTTCATCAGAAGTGTCTAATTGATTAATTCATATTATATTTTAATTTTATAATACATATTTATAATTATTTTATAAAAACTCTTAATATTTTATTAAGAAAAGAGATTATTATTTTAGAAAAATTTTATATTATTTAACACGAAAAAATAATGTGATGTTTTATTAGCAAAAACTGTGTCATTGAAATTGGATGATATTTAAACAGAGTATATTAAACAAATCGCCAAAGACTCGTAAATCTTTTTATTTTAAAAATATGAATTATGTTTCTGATTATAATGGTAATTTTTAATAATCTATATTTATTTCATCACCATTCATTGTTGTGAATTATTATTGTTGTGAAACATTATTTAACAATATACAACCCACACGTAGAAGAGGTACTCGAAGGAAGCTTCTAAAATTGTTTGAAGGCCGTTGTAAATAAAATGAAACATTGATTGATTACTATATCTAATATATGAAAAATACTAGGTGATGATTAGAGAGCGGAAAAAAAATCTTTCGACTTTTGTCAACTTTGAGACTTTTACTGATTTTCTTAGGTATCTCCACTGATCTTACAAAAATAAACGTTTTTATTTAAACGTTTTTTAAGATTTTCAAAAACGACTTTTGCGACTTTTTTCTTGCCTCTCCGAGACTTTTTTTTTAAAAAAAGCGATTTTTTTTTCAAATTTTTTAATATTGGCTACTGAGGTCATTTAGTGTTTGTTTGTTTTTTTTTTTTTTTATTTATTTATGGTCTTGTTCGCCGTCCCTTTTGATTATTTTAATCTAGCCTTGAGCCACAACTTTCGATTACCTAAAGTAAGAGAAAGTTGTGTCTTGTGGGACCAGTCACACTAGATTTTTACTTTTGTAGTAATGAAATTAAATTTTTTTATTTATTCAATTTATTTCTAAAAGAACTCTGCCATATTTCGGTTATCGAGAGATATGGTTTATTTGAGAAAGAAAAACGGTAAATTTTCAGCAATTTTTTATTAGTTTTCAAAGCAATATAATATTTCCAAATATTTCAGAGACGTATCGGCACCCCTTCTTCAGTGAATTTCGAAATATTTGGAAATAGTGCCTTGTAAACTATTAAAAAATTGCTGAAAATTTACCGTTTTTCTTTCTCAAATGTTAAAACCAATATTTCCTAGTTAAATATTTATTCTGGGCCAAATTACCTTAAAACTTACTTTTATTTTAGAAAATAGGTAGCGCTACAAATTTCGTTTTTCAGTATTATTGTATAATAGTAAAATCGGTGGAATAATAACTTTGAAATCTTGTATTTAATTTAGAAAAATGTTTTTGACGATAACAAATGTATTTATTAATATAATCAATCAATGGAATGTAATTATTAATATATTTTTTAGTCTTCATAAGTTTTAATTTTATTTTTTAATAAATTTATTTGAATAACAAATATATATGTCTTTGTAACAGGAGTGAACAGGAGAATAGAATACTAGAGGAGTGTGTTGGCGCCAAAAAAAATAACCTCCTCTCTGTTTTTGATCTCCGGGTATTTATATATTGTGTATAGAAAGAAAATCTTTATAATTGAATAAAATATCTGATTTGTGCTGCACTCTTGTGGAAACTTTAAAAATTATACTTATAATTCTAAAAGTCTCCACAGGGTCGCAGCACTAATCAGCCTGAGATAGATATCCTCTTAATTTATATGATAAATTACCAAATACCCGGAGATTAAAAACAGAGAGGAGGTTATTTTTTCTTTTGGCGCCAACACACTCCTTTACTATTCTATTCTCCTGATCACTCCTGTTACAAAGACCATATTTTTAATACAACAAACAAGTTTATTAAAAAATAAAATTAAAAAGTATGAAGAATAAATTAATAATAATCATTATATAAAATATTAATAATTAATTAATTAAATTTGTTATATATAGTCTTATAGTCAAAATACATTAAAAAATATTATATTTTCTAAATTAAGTACAAATTTCAAGATCAATTACTCCACAAATTACTCCCATTACTATATCATAATACTGAAAAACGAAATTCGTAGCGCCGTAATCATCTCAAAAATTTTATATTTTCTAAAATAAATTTAAGTTTCAAGGAATTGAAAATCTGAAACTAAATAGGTCTATATCAAGGGCGAATAGAAGGGGGAGGGGGGGGAAGTAAAGGTAAATAAAAACCACAACTAGGTCGGTCCCCTTTGTTTTGCCACATCAGTAAAGTACTAGTAGTTTTTGGCCAATTTTGATTAAAAGCTTATTCACGCTCCCGGATGGTCTGTAACTTAAATATAAAATTTCAGCCTTATAGCTCAATTCCTTCATGTTTAAAATTGGACAGAGAGACTTGTCGCGAAAACCACTTTTTTGGATTCAGGGGACTTCAAAATCTCGACATCGAATTTTTGACATGAATCCAATACTTTCTCTCTCTATATATTAACATATATAGGTAGAGCAAGGGCGGTCCCAGAGGGGGGGGGGGGGTCAAGGGGGTCGTGACCCCCCCAAAATCTTCTTTTTTTTTAACATACACTTTTTTCCCACTCACTCTCCAATTCACACAATCTTTTCGGCAACTTAGGCCATTTAAGACTTAAACGATACTCATATTTGATTAATATATATTTATTGCTATAATTTTTGCTTCCAAACTGAGATATTTTTTAAACTCTATTCTCTATTATTATTATTATTTTTTTTAAATATAATAGCCAGGGCCATAGACAGGGGGGCAGGGGGGTTATATCGAGTAAAAGTATCGATTCCTCAGTGTTATCGTTTCATCCCTATTCGAGTAAATATTATTCAATTTAGCTAAAACTTTGGCATTTTCATTTTCTAGACAATTGGCAAATTTTTTTGCTATTTATCGATTTTTTCTATAGTAAAATTATTAATGTTTCAATGATAAATTAGCGAGTCCTTCACTACTCGGATGGGCATAGGATATGCGCCAGTGTCGCTGTGTGAGTATTAAAACAGGCTAGAGGCCCGTGGGTGGAGACCGCGGTCCCCTCCTCACAGTCTTGGGTCCAGGGACTCGAGTCCCGTCACTCCAAGGCTGTGGGGCATCGGATCAAAATCAAGCCCCGGGAATGTGAGTCGGAGTAGGATAAACGCGTACTCGCCCACACCCCTCATGATTTACCAAGGGGCTAGCCTGCGTTTTCAGACTGTGACGGCATATGCACGGGGACATAGCTATCCAGTGATACTTGCGAGCTAACCATTAGGTGTGAGCAGAGGGGATCCTGTGGCCAGGGGAATTACTCTGCTCACCCTTGGCTTGGGTATGGGGACAGAGTCCCCATCGTCAATTGACGCAAAAATCTCCCTACCACAACGGGTAGAGCGATGGAGAGGGTAGTGCGTGAATAAGGCAATTTGGTTAACTCGAGTCAAGCAAATCATCGTACTCAAGGAGCACAGTCTCCTCCCTTGATTTGAAAAAATTCATTCAGAGCTATATATATTGACCTTCTGAAAATTTCACTCCCTCATGTTTATATTATAAATAAATGAAAGTAAAAATTTATTATTGAATATTGTAAAAAAATAAAATTCTTATTTTGAAACGCCATATATTCTCTACAAAGTTAGTTTTGTAAAAAATTGATAAATGCTTTCAATTTTTTGTTTGAAATTTTTTTAATATAATTTAAAAGGTTATTTTACTATTGGAGCCATCTTTTGACGATGACGTCACAATGCTTGCATTTATTTGTGTAGTATTTAATGTTCTGTCTTTTCCCATTCGCCAACCAGTTTGATATTATATTGAGTTTGTATTTATAAATTATTTTACTATATATAGCCATTTATTTTTCTTAATTTCAAGTCTATTATGATTATGCTAATCCCTTTCATAATATTTTCAATAAGTTAGTTTTTCTTTTTTTATATTACTTTCTCTTACCAAGGGCGGTCCCAGAAGGGGGGTCAAGGGAGTCCCTAGTAAGGATCCCAACGAGAAGTGTTCAGGCACGGCTGAACCGCCTCTGGGACCAATTCCGTTGCCCAAAAATTCTAATTGGAGATTTTTATTCGATAGAGGCTCCTTTTTTGGCTGACATCCTCTCTCCCTTCATCATTTCTTCAAAATTTACTCTAATCGTGAACACCTTATGGTATTGTAATATTTTATGAATAACAAAAATAAAAGTATAAGTTTTATTAATAAAAATTAAATTTAACAATTTATTTTGTTTTGTTTTGTTTTGGCCACGATCGAATACACCATGACAAAAACCTCTATAATTGTGTTATTTGTATCAAACAATTTAAGGATATGGCTAGTTTGACAATAGACCACGAAATTCACACACAACTCTGATGAAAAACTACAAATGTAAAGTGTACAGTGAGAGACAATATTAAGTCCCACCCATGCGTTTTCTACTTATTATTATTTCATTTTAATAAAATATTATGCATTTCATGGTTCAAATCTAGAAAATTTCCAATAAAAATTTTCATTTTCTTTTATAAAAATAATGAAATAATCACAAGTAGAAAACGCATGAATGGGACTTAATATTGACCCGCATTGTACCATAAAAAATTCACTTATTGATCTAATTTGTGAAAATTCATTGTTTAATCCACTCTGACGTAAATCCTCTGCAATTATGCTACTTGTAATAAATCCTGTCTCGTGTTTTAATAGAATTATTTTTTTTTTTAAATGCTCTTTAAAATGTATATTCACATTTCGCTCTTGGAATCTTATGAAGACCACTTTACTCTTGTACTTTATAGGAAAGAAAGGAGAAATGGTTACCATGGTAACAAGATTATAAATATTTTCCCATGTTTAAATATATCACGACACAAAAAAATCTGGTGTGACAAGCACAGAACACAACTTTCTCTTACTGAAGGGAAGAGAAAGTTGTGTGCTGTCCGATCAGTCACACCAGATTTTTATTTGTTGTTTATTCCCGAAACCTGATTAAATATATATCGATTCTTTTTGAATGAAAATCGATTTTTTCACCGAAACCTCGAATTAACCGGCCAGAGCCGGTTAAGAGGGGTTCTACTGTAATCCCAAAAAGGAGAGGGAAGAATTTTTAACTCATGGTTGCCAATAAACAAAGCTAAGAATAAAATTTATATGTCTTTAATTACTTATTTATTAATTAATACTATAATAAATATAATTTGATATACGGTTTACAAATTTTGTAATTTCAAATTCTCATTGTTTTAAAAGCAAGCTATTTTTTTAAATGTATAGTCAATAGAACCTTACTTTTATTTGTTTTTTTAAATTTGTTTAAGGCATCAGGCCCCGTAGACCCCGTCCTTATTTATTACAATTGAAAGGTATCCAATTCAATTGAAATAAATTTCTCGCCCGGGACTGGAAGCGAACCCTCAACCTTTGGTACCAAAAGCTAATGCTCTATCTCTGAGTCATAGGTCAAGAGCATTATTTTGAATATATTAAAATTATAGATCTCTAAAAATAAAATAAAAAATTATTAATAAAAGTAAGTAACATTTAAGATTCTATTCAAAATTAATAAAAAATTATAATACCTAAATCTATATCTTTTATATACATTTTAGTTTTTTTTTTCTTTAAGAACCAGATTGAATACGGCAAAGATATTTAAGATTTATTAAAATAAGATTTTCGCCCGGCAAACTGACAAGACCATCTTGATTATCAATAGAAGCCAATTTGCCAACTGATTCTCGATGATCCCCTCCGATGACTTTCACTTGATCACCTGGTTTTGGGATTACGGGCTCTAAGTTCTCGGCAAGAATAGAGAAAACTCTATCTTCTTGAGGGACAAATACGCTGCACATGCCTCCAGAAATGGAATTCACAACACCAATGCCACCAACGAGACCCACATCACAATGGGAATCGCGAATTCGGACCTATGAAAAAAAAGAATTATTTTAATTTATAATATTTATTTAAATTAATTTCAATTTTTATATTTAATAAGTTTTATGTTATGAATTTGTTAAATTTCTAGCTTCACAAAACCTTTAATACCAGAATTTCTGCATTACAAACTAACAATCAGTCCCAATAATCTTTAATTTTTTTTAAATTTAAAAATGAATTTATGCCCCCGAGTTTGGCGTAGTAGGTAGAGCGCCTCCCTCCTATACCAAACGTTGCGGGTTCGGACCCAGGCAGTCCGATGATTTTATTTAAGCCATTTGGATACCAGATGGCTTAAATAGAAATGCCTGAATCCACAATTTATATATTAATCACAACGGTTATCGTCTAAAGTCTTAAATGGCCTGAGTTGCCGAAAAGACTGTGTGAATGTGTGTGGAGTGTGAGTGTGAATGAGAAAAAAGTGTGAATGTTTTTATATATAAAAAAAAAAATGAATTTATTGTTATTATTAATCCCAAATTAATTAAGAAATTTTTAAAATAAGCTTGGATGATTTATTTAAAAAACCAACTGTCAAATTAGTTCAGCATTCTTGCAATAGATGGCAGGCTAGTCTAACAGACGATATAGTATTAGCCTATATCTGGCCTATATTTATATATTCTTTATGCTTTTATAAAAGATACCTAATTTATAATAACATTTATAATATATTTATTGTTAAAAGAACAATGAAAATCAACCAAATGCATTAAATATTATTAGCTACCTTTCTGACATCTCTTGGCAAATTTTTGAATTACTTGATTTTTTGGGCATACTTTTATGACACACCACGCCATCTTATCGGGAAAAACATGCGTAACCACTTCGCTCCCGTAGCCCCTTAACTATTGACTCTAAGGAAAGCAACCGGGCCTAAATAACTTAAGTTAAAAGTTACCTCGATATCTGTTGTGACCCAGTCACTGATATGTCCAGGATCAAAAGCAGCCCCAGGAGTCTGCGGATTGTAAGGAGAGTGAGCTCCAGTGCTGCTAGCTCCGCTTCCGCTTCCACCTCCTCCTGGAGTGACAGGACTATACCCCAAAGGTGAAGGGGTTGTATAAGGGGCAGCACTTGTTGGCGAAGGAGTGTAGCCACTAGGGCTAGGCGTTGCCACGTAACCAGAGGGAGTCGCTTGGTACTAAAATGAGAAAAATAAACGTTAATATTTGTAGAAACAGCTATATATATATATATATATAAAAGCAGGAAAACAGATTTATTCATATTTGCTTGATGCAGCTGTTCGTGCAATTGGAATTAATTTCAAAGAAAAAAAATCTGGTGTGATAGTTGCACAGATCACAACTTTCTCTTAACCTCGAGTGTACTGTACTTTTCACACCAGATTTTTTTGTGTCGAGAAATAAACTATAGTTATTTTTCAAAATTTTAATCTCATATTTGGATATTTTATACACAATAGGGAATCCTAAATAAATACAAAATTTCATAAGAATTGGAAATTTTTTTTTTAAATGTGTAAAAAGTTCCAAAGGGGACCCCCTAAAAATGAGATAAATTAAATCAATACAAACCTGTGCCGATGTTGGTGATGGTGAGGGCTGATAGGGCGAAAATGAATGTTCTGAGCCGTACATTCCTGGCGTTTGAGGAGTATAAGGTCCGGCTGCGGCTGCAGCAGCAGTATACCCTGGCGTACTAGGATTGTATCCAGGCGATGGGGATGCCTCGTCCAATGAATAGGAGCTCTCATAGTCAGTTGATCGAGCTGGAGTGTTAGTGATCGTTGGATCCCAAGCGCCGGATTGGCCAGGTGTTCGTGAACCGTCATGCAAAGGCGTTTGTGAGCCATGATGGGGAGTTCGGCCGCCACCTTCGTAAATGGGTGTTTTGCTTCCATCTCGAATATATTGTGGCGTTTGTCCTCCAGCGCCGTAAGCTGGAGTTCTGCTGTAACTCGAATAAGAGCCATCTTTGTTCGGGATACCAACATTTGCGATATGCGACCGATCGACAGAGATAGTTTGACATGAAGAATGCAGCTCCACTCGAGCTGTCGTTTCAGTGGCATCTTTGACGATTCCAACATTCCCTTTAAAGGGTCCTTGAGAAATTTTAATCGTTTGTCCAATAAGTTCACGATCACGACGAACTCCACCTCCACCGCCACCTCCACGGCCCCCACGACCCCCGCGTCCTCCGCGGCCACCACTCGGATGCATCGGTGAGGAAATTCTTGGCGACATAAAACCTCCTAAACCTCCAGGAGACGAAGCAGGAGTGACCTTGGTGCCTCCGGCCAATTGAAGATGTCTTGTTTTACAAACAAAAATGCCTCCGTTATCTAGATACGTCCGAGAGTGCAAGAAAGCGAAATTTCTATAGAGATGCTTAATTTCTCCACTTCGGCCAGAATGAGGCCCATCTACCACTTTCACAATGTCCTTCCTCTGGACTGTGTTTTGATCGGTGTCGAGAGCAGCCGCTAAGCGTGATTCTCGACGTTTATGCAACGCTTGAGGTCGGGCCTCAACAACTTTACCATGCATGTTTAAGACATGGAAATGCTCCTTCTCCAGTCGCACAATCACACCAACAGTTTGCGGATCCAAATTGACCAAATCACCCCATTGAAATTGACCGAGGGAGTCAACACCAGTCGCCATATCTGAGCAAAGTTGCAAGTCGCGAGGCAACACTTCTAATTCGTGCATTGTTAAATCGGAGAAGAGTACGACGCGATTGTCTTCAACGCGGACAATTAATCCGGTGTCACCTTCAAAACGACCTGAGAGGACTCTAACATGATCTCCCATTCGGAAATGTTTCTTCAATTCAGTAGAGCGAAATTCCAAGGCTTCAGTTAGGTCTTCATGTTTGGGCATCACCATTATCATCGCGCCATCAATCGACACAATTTTACCCTAAAAAAAAAAAAAAAATTATTAAAGTTTTTGTGGTTTGTATTATTATTATTATTATGGGAGTTTTTAATTATAGACCACATTTTGTATTAATTATTTATTAAAAATATAAAAAATGTACGACGTTTCGACTGCTTATTCTGCAATCGTTTTCAAGTACTACGACGTCAGCGCCATCTACAGTCATTCCTATGAAGTTAGACAAACTTCAGCGCCATCTACATTCATTCCCATCAAGTTAGACACAATCATCAAAGCAAGTGTTTACATAAAATGCATGATGTTACAATAAGTTTTTTGAATTTGATTTTTTTTTTAATTTGAAAATATGGCCTATAATTAAAAACTCTTAATAATAAAAAAAAATAATTATAAAAACAACTAAAAATTTTTTTATTAACTAGGTAGAGCCTTGTTTGAAAAGGATGGAATTTTTTCAAACACTGCTCAAATAGACTGTTCATTAGCCAGTCAATAGATCGTTTAAGATAGCAAATTTGTGAGAAATGTTTGTGCTTAAGAATGGGCGAAATTGCACCCCCTGGAGTCAAATCAGGACCTCCACGCTTTCGCGGCGGGTGGACTACCCTTGTCCTAGGGCGCCGGCCCAATTAAAAAATATTTGTATCCTCAAATAGATATGTCAACTCACCTGTAGATGCATCAATTCTCCTTCGGACACGATGACGTTATCTCCTGCTGAAAAGTTGTGTCCAGCGGCGTCATCTCCTTTGGTAGTGACATTTGCTGTTGATAATTCTAAATCAATTCCTTCGGGAGCTTCCTCAAATTTTTCCAATTCTGAAAGAGTAGGTTTTACACCATCCGCCACTATAGCATGCATCGCGAAATTCTTATACAAAAATCCTTTTCGGGAATATCTAAAAAGGAAAAAAAGTAATTATAAAATAATTAAAAGTTTATATTAAAAAAAAAAAAAAAAATAGTCATACCGATTTCCTTCGAAAACAAGAAAATCACCATCAGACGTGACTTCACCACCGATAGCGCGAATGGCTTCCTGATCGAATGGTTTTGCTGGCGGTCGTCTCTTTCGTTTCCTCTTATTCGGATCCTCAGGTTGTGTTGTCTTCAAAGCGCCACGCAATCGGGTATAATCGATACGAGGTAATAATTTCAAATGTACTTGATTTTGGGCCAAATCGACGTAATCGACTTGAGCAATATCATCCTGTGAATGTTAAATTAATTCTATTAAATAAATTGAACGATATGGTGGTAGAGCGAGGGTGGTTAAAAAATGTTAACGTACTTTATAGATGCTTCGTTTCAATCGAACCCACTGCTTGGGCCTCAATCCAGCTTGTTCTTTGACGACCCGGAGAACATCAGTCATTTCTTTAATCGGTACCATTTGCTGGTTCCATTTGCCTAATTTTAAATTTGCTACATTTTCAATGGCTGCTTTGACGTGAGGTTGTTTATAGGCTTCAATATAAATATATCTAAAAAAAAAAAGTATATTGTGATGTCAGATGGAAAATTTATATAAAATTATTAAAAATAATAAAATTACAATTAAACAAAAATATTTCTCTTTAATTGTTCATGAATTTTGCTTTCGTTTTATATTTTATATTGAGTTATCAATGCAATTTTGGAGTTTAGGAAAAAAATTTGATTTTCGGTTTAACTGTGTTTATTTGTGAAAATTACATCGTTTCGGCCACTCATTCTGGGGCCTTCTTCAGGTACAATTCAGCTAAGATTACAAATGTAACATCTGTGACAATCTCAAATTCATTCAATTCAATTGAGATTGTCACAGATGTAACAACTTTTATAATCTTAGCTGAACTGTACCTGAAAAAGACCACAGAATGAATGACCGAAACGTTGTAATTTTTACAAATAAACACAGTTAAACCGAAGAAATCTTCAAGAATAAATGGGACGATGTTATGCACGAAGGAACCAAGCGCCATTAACTTAAATCTGAGATAAGGGCCATTTCATTCGCACAATTGTAAACGAAACCAATGCATACAAAAAAGTGCACAGAGTATATAATAATGTTGTGATTAAAAAAAAAAAAGAGGTAAGTTATATCTTCTTTTTCCCTTCAAGATGGCGGTTTTATCTCAATTTCGATTATAATGACACTTGGTTCCTTTACCATAACATCGTCAAATATGAAAAGAACTTTCAATAAATAAGTAAATTCCATAAAAAGTTGTTATTAAATAAAATTAGCTAAACTAATTTAAATTTTATAATTTTCAGATGAATTAATTGACGTTTTTTTTTTTTATAAGTTAAATTATAAACAAAAATTATAAACTTTTATATTAAAAAAAAAAAAAAAACAGACGTTTGCAATTTGGATACTTCTTGGCAACCAATAAAATTTGCAAGAAAATGAAGTCTACATTTCAGTTTATAAATAAATTTAATAGAAAATTTTTTTGCATATACTATAAGTTTGAATGTATCACTCATCTATCTTTTATCATATACTCATTGAATCTTATTGTTTTGAGCCAGTGATGATATCAAGCAATTGAATAAGAATGAAGTGAGCAACTTCAGACATTAAAACAACAATAGGAATACATTTATTGACTAATTATTGTATATAAATATGTATTGTATTAAAAATATATGTTAATAAAAACCTACATGATAATTTTGTGTATTTTTCTCGTTATTTCAGAGCCCTTATCTATATATATAATATATGAATATATATTATATACATTTATATCACATTATATCATTATATATACATGGCTCGTACATGTATATATATAAACAATATGTGAATACCAATTAAGGTCACCTGGTGAAGCTTTGTCCCTCCTACCCTTGGGGGCCACTGTTAGTATACGATTAATTTAAATAAAATTTCATAGGATTGTCTGAGGTTTAAACGCAAACCCGGTCACGGAGTAAAAATTAAAATTACTAAACTTCCTAAAATAAAATGACTTTTTCTCACCCTTTAACGCCTTCAGGTGCGACGACACTTTTAATTTGAAGTGGGTCATTTGTGTTTTGATAAGCGATATATTTCCTCATGAGAAGCAGAGCAGTTGCTTTTTCTTCGCCCAAACGACATTTGACCATCCACAAATTCGGATCTTTAACGCCGGGCAGAAGAGTTTGCTGTGTAATCTCATCAGACATGCCCTCGCCTCCCTCTCCGAAATGACGAGCAGCAACCGACTCGTCAGCATACTTTTTCCGTAAATATCTGTAAAATTAAATGTGATTAAAAAAATGAAAATATGGATGGTCAGAAGGCTACAAGAAATAACAGAGAGATAGAAATTGTTTTTTATTACTCTTCAATTTCATCTTCTTTTTGAGAGTCCCAGAGATTGGTACGCCGCTGCCTGCCTTCAATATCTCTGGCCGTTGGTCCATGCTCGTCCAACTCGTTGCCGACGATTCCTATCTCTTGAGCTCCGTCTTCCCATTCATCATCAGTCTCAACTTCATCATCGACCTCAGCTTCGTCGATAATGAAACCTCCAAAACGATCTTTCTTTTTTTGTTTCTTGGCTGGACGATCTTCTTCATCTTCCTCTTCTTCTTCATCATATTCCTAGAAAAATAATTTATTAATATAATAAAATTAAAAAAAAAAAAAACATCGATATATTTACATCTTCCGAATTGAGATCTTCTCCTTCCGGCTCTTGTTCATCTTCAACCTCTTCGTCCTCCTCACCAGGCCTGGCCTCTTCAGCTTCATCTTCTTTAACGCCCCTTTGACTTGTTATACTTCTTTCATCATCATCTGAATGAGCTTCATCTTCAGATTCTTGATTGCTTCCAGCTGGTGATCGCGCCTCTTGCTGAAATCGAATTAATATTAAATATATGTTATTTTAAAACAGTGTAATGCATGCATTACAAATTCTCTTTGATCTTTATGGTCCAGGCATTCTTATTTAGGCCATTTGGTATCCAAATTTTAATATTTATTTTTAAAAAAATCTGGTACGACTGGTCGCACAGCACACCAATTTTTTTTGTCTCGACACATATTTAGTTTCCCACAGTAAGGCACATTCGAATTCAAGAAAGTAAATTTGAGAAAATCGAAAAAACTGAAAAAGTACATCAGTAGAGTACTAGTATTTTTTGCCCGATTTTGATCAAAAGCTTATTTTCACGCCCTAGGTGGGTGTCTAACTTAAATATAAAATTTCAACTTCGTAGCTCAATTCCTTAAAGCTTTATGGTAAATTGAACACAGACAGACCATTTTGCATAAAATCCACTTTTTTGGACTCAGGGGTCATCAAAACGTGTATATCCATCAAAATCTCGACATCGAATTTTTGACATTAATCCAATACTTTATATATATATATATATATATATTGAGGACGATAAGGAGAATAAAACCAGCTTTAGTTTTTCTCTCTCACAACTTCAATTTATTTGCAAATATTTCGGCTCCTATACAGGAGCCATCTTCAGTGTATATATGAATTTTATGAAAGAGATTGTCAATTCAGTAAAAATATAATCGAGAACAATTGAGCGCATGAGCCTCTAGACGTCCAGAGACGGTCTATGTCTAATTCTAATTTAATTAATTGAATTAGACATAGACCGTCCAGACACGAGGCTCATGCGCTCAATTGTTCTCGATTATATTTTTACTGAATTGACAATCTCTTTCATAAAATTCATATATGCACTGAAAGATGGCCCCTGTATAGGAGCCGAAATATTTGCAAATAAATTGAAGTTGTGAGAGAGAAAAACTAAAGCTGGTTTTATTCTCCTTATCGTCCTCAACTGCGATTCCCAGCTACAAACAACTACTGTATAGAAATATATATTGAAGAATATATATATATATACCCGTTCCCTATGGAAAATTTATTAATTTTCAATAGTTTATTTTCCCCGTGGAGTTTTTAAGTAACAATATCTGCTGACCATATCATCACTAATATTGGAATTTTATAAGAGATAAAATGTTTGTTAGCCAATTTTATTAATTTTTGGTTAATCTTGACGCCAAACAAGCTCGGGCACTGACCTCACTAGTTGACTCTTTTGACATTAGCTCTACATTGCCTAGTTCTTTTTAATTTTTTTTTTAATCAAAGGAAACCGAACTGCATACCGAAAGACCGAAACAATTAGGTCGGGACCCCTGCAAGTTGTTTAAAAAAAAAAGATTCTGGGTGGCTTGGCGTCTTATAGTAAAGATTAGCCTAATTTTTTTTTCCAGGTTTTTTAAAATTAATTTTAAATTGATTTGTAAAAAAAATTATAGAAGTGAAATAAAGTAATATCGAACCTCTACTTCAGAGTCGCTGGCCTGTGGACTCCCCTGAGGACTCCCTTGAGGACTGCCCTGAGGACTCCCTCGCTCACTCTCGTTATCTGAGGAAACACTCGCCTCAGAATCTGACATTGTGCTGGAAACAAAAAGATACTTAGTTGTTACTTGAAGGCTGGATTATTATAAAATGAGGATGTGGTGTTTAAGCAGCCAAGATTAAAAATAAAAATAAAAGTTTATATTATGCAGACGTTTCAAGTGCCGATAGCATGCATCATCAAAATAAAGTAAATAAATATCTACTAATCACAAAATATTGAATTTTTAAAATACCAGCGTATTTTAATAAATTAAAAAAAAAACTACTTTAATAAAAATATTTAAATTATACCATCTTTTATAAAATAAAAGGGAACTAATTTAAAATATGGAATGTGATTTAATGATTATAAACGGAGTATATTATATCTGAGAGAAGATTATATCATCTAAAATTAATAAAAACATACCTTTTTGGAAATTCACAAAAATAATACTTGTATCTAGGGACAAATCGGTATGTAATTAGTAGTGAATATTTATATTTATAACAAATTTGCTAAAAAAAACCACAACTTTCAAAGTAAAAGAAGCCATTAAAGTGATTATCCATGAAGAGATTAAAGAAGAGGTGAATTTTATATAGAAAGTTTATAATATATCTCTGGCGGCAGAATCTTGAACTAAAAATTGCTCTATAATCCTCAGAGTTGGGTTTTATACACGATTTTGCAGTTTTATACAAAAATTGCGGATAAAACTTGTATAAAACGTATAAAATGTATTAAACGTATAAAATGTATAAAACTTGGATGCGCATGCGCAAACCCGACGAGAAAGGAAGTTCAAATAAAATTTCATTTTTCAATTATTAACATTTTGATTATATTATTCACTAAATAAAAAGCAAACAACATCGTCAATGCTTTAGAACATTATAAAATATGAAAAGCTTTTAAGCTGTTTTTTCAGGGGGAGGGGGTTGGTTTTTTACAGTTTTATACCTTTTATACATCAGTCTAGTTTTATCCGCGATAGTTTAATACATGTATAAAACCGTGTATTATACTCGGCGGGATAAAACTTGCCAACTCTGATCATCCTAAAGGAGCTTGATTTTAAAATTAATTGACAAAATTTGTCGAATTGTTTATAAGTGGTCGCAGGGGCGGATTAATGCAAGTTTGTCGGGGGGGGCGGTTTTTTTTTTTATTTAAGGACATCTATGGCCATTTAGACCCCTTACCTATTTATTTAAATTGATTGGTAACAAATTCAATTGAAATTGAAAGAGCGGAACTCATAATTTATTTAGATAACTAGTTTTTTTAACTGTTTGAATTTCTTCTCAGGGGGGGGGGGGGGGCGATCGCCCCTGAGTGGTCGACAGTGATATTTTTTCCATCCTCACTTTATTAAACATTGCGAGTTCAAATCCATCTCCTGCACTTTTTTTATTCTTATTATTATAAATTAAATTTCCTTTTAATTTTAATCCTAACTTATAATCTCCTAAGAAATGAAAAAAATAAAGAAATCAAATAATATAAATACGTATAAATACAATACCTTTTATTAAAATGTCTCTTAAAAAGAAAAAATAACTTTTTTTTTTATAATTGTTAACTACTAATTCGCTGATTTCTCTCTTTCTATTTATTTACCAATGTTTCACTGGTTTTTCAAGGCCGCCTACCAGAATCTCCTCTGTTCTTGGTGGCTTTTGCTGTTAGGCCTCCAGTGAAGGCGCTATGGGGGGTGGGGGGCAAGTGCCCACCGACAATGACATCCTCCCCCGTTAGTTTGTCCCACTCCTGATCCCCACTGAGAATAAGTTGGCGCCTTCCCTGCGTCTCATGTGACCAAAATTTATTTCAATTAAATCGAGATCCACAGTTTTAGGGCTGGACGGTAAACCGGTTTACCGGTAAAAACCGGTAAAAATTTTTTACCGAAAACGCGGTAACGAACCTCTAATTCGGTAAAAACCGGTTTTTTTTCGAAAGCCGGTAAAAACCTATTTTTTCGGGCGGTAAAAAATTTTGGTTCGGCGAGAAAAAAAATGTTCCGCGGCGGCAAACCAAATTGTGGTTCCGCGGCGGCAAAAAATTGGCGTCTCTAAAAAAAAGGTAAAATATTTTTTCGGCCGGGGAAAAATTTTGGTTCCGCAAGAAAAAAATGTTCCGCGGCGGCAAACTTTGGTTCCGCGGGCGGTAAAAAATTTTTACCGACTTTCGAGAAAAACCGGTTTTTTTTCATTATCGAGGTCGGTAATGAAAATCCATTACCGTCCAGCCCTACACAGTTTTGTGAACAAGAGGTTGAGATATGTAAGTTGGAGAGGAAAAAATATGCAATTCCAAGATGGACAAGGATGCAATCAAAACAAATAAATAATAGAGATATTTATTTTTTTTTATTTTTAATTAATAATAGTTACAAATATATATATATTTATTGAAATTTAACGAGGAACTGACCCGTAGCACTTAGACAAAGTGTTCTTGTACCAAGGGTCAGGGGGATCGCGTACCATCCCAAACGAGAAAGATTTATTTCAATTAAATTGGTTATCAATCATTTTAAATCAATAAAGACGGAACAATAAAATTGACCTCGGATGCAGAAAAAGAACTTAAATAAATAAAAAACAAATTATAAAATAAAATAACTTCAGTCTTTCTTTTTAATTATGCTCTGAGTTTGTTAAAATAAAGCGAGTTTAATTTGACTATGAACCCGAGCATAAATACCGTACAGAAAGATAAAAAAAATATTCCTTTTAAATTAGGCGATTATTCTCTTTTTTATTTTTTTAAAAATTATCTATATTGTACCAGAGATGATAATGTCTCTTTACCCAAAATAAATACATTTAAATAAGCCCCCTTTTGCATAGATTTGGGTCCAAAGAGAGGAGCAATTAAAAAATGCTTCTGAAAATAAGTCCACTACAATGACTAAAAAAATCTGGTGTGATAGTCGCACAACACACAACTTTCTCTTACCTTCGGTAATCATAATCGATGTACAGTGAGAGACAATATTAAGTCCCACCTATGAGTTTTCTACATGTGATTATTTCATTGTTTTTAAACAAATATTATATATTTTTTAATGGAAACTTTCATGGTTCAAACCAAGAAAATTTCCAATAAAGATTTTCATTTTCTTTTAAAAAAACAATGAAATAATCACAAGTAGAAAACGCCTGGGTGGGACTTAATATTGTCCCTCACTGTACTGTGCTTCTCACACCAGATTTTTTGTGTCGAGATATATTTAGTTTTCCATAGCACCTTAGTTCCAAACTTGCATTTTAAATGTTGACTGCTTGAAATAAACTATAGTTATTACTTTCTCTTACCTATATACTGGTATATGTACCATCAAGAGAAAAGATATTGGACAACCCCCTCACTTCTACCTGAATTTAGAGCCTTTTGAGGTATGTATACAGGGCCGTAACTAGGCAGATACAACAGATACACGGTGCACCTGTTGCATCTGCTTAGTTACGGCCCTGTATACATATTTCAAAAGGCTCTAAATTCAGGTAGAAGTGAGGGGGTTGTCCAATATCTTTTCTCTTGATGGTATATACCATTATATACCACATTATATAGTGAAAAAATATTGGATTCATGACAAAAATTCGATGAAGTTTTGATGGATACAGGGGCGCCGGAACGAATTTGAATCAGGGGGGGCAAAAAATTTTTTTTTAGAAAATTAAAATAATTTAATATGTTCAAATAGTATAAAACAAAAACAAATCTACTATAAAACTTTAAAAATTTTAAATAAAATCACAATTTTAATAAAATTAAAATTTTAAAAAATTTGGTAGTGATTTTTCAAAAATTTTTGGAAGAAATTTGAAAAAAAATGAATTTCTTACTCTTTTAATTTAGAAGATTTTATTTTTCAAAAGTAAAAATATATCATTTTTAATAATAAATGAAATAAAAGAAGAAATTTTGCCCCCCTCTGCCCCCCCCTGTAGGATGCCAGGGGGGCAATGTACCCTTGCCCCCCAGTTCCGGCGCCTATGGATGGATATACATGTTTTGTCATGCCATATAATGCGCAGAGAAAATGCTCTTGAAAAGATCATTATAGAGGGCAAAGTCCAGGGAAAAAGACCAGGTGGAAGATCGCCATCAAGATGGATCGACCAGGTGAAGTCACTAACAGGCTATGGAAGAAAGAGTCGGAAAATGAATTTGAAAAATCTGAAGTACTACATCAGTAAAGTGTACTTCAAACAATTTTCAGGGCAAAACGAGAATATACTTTTTAAAGAGGATCTAAAAAATAATTGATTTATGAGTTTTAATCAAAATCTTTAGAGCCAATTTTGAGAAAATCGAAAAAACTGAAAAAGTGCATCAGTAAAGTGTACTTCAAACAATTTTCACAAAAAATTTGACTGATATACTTTTTAAAGAGTATATAAAAAATAATTAATTTTTGAATTTTAATCAAAATCGTTAGAGCCGATTTTGAGAAATTCGAAAAAAAATTGAAAAAGTACTAGTACTTTTTGGCCGATTTTATTCAAAAGCTTATTTTGAAGCCCTAATGGGGTATCTAACTTAAATATAAAATTTCAACCTCGTCGCTCATTTTCTTCATGCCTTAAAATGTCCTCACAGACAGACCACAGATAAATGCGGGACTCCCTTTTTATTTCACTTTAAAATCTCGACATGATCGCAATACCTTCTCTCTATATATAGGTATATATAATAGTATATAGGTAAGAGAAATTAAAAATTCATGATAATAATATATATGCTTTTTAAATTTGAAGAAAAAAGGAAAATATATCATTTATCAGATTTATCATTACAAACATTATTTATATCAGATCGGACTTTGGTTTTTTCAAGCTCACCTTTTATTTCTTCTGACTCTGGATTTATATAGTCTGGATGATGTGTTTTGAAATGCAATTTGAGGGCATAGTTTCGGACAAATCTTTTATTACATATATGACATTTATAGGCCTTGTCGTCTGCATGAAGTTTTAAATGATCTTTAAGATTACTTCTTTGAGTGAAAAATTTCTTACATAAATCACACTGATAAGGTTTATCACCTGTGTGGGTACGCATATGGCGTTTAAGGACGGGAAAAGAAAATGTTTTATCACAAATATCACATTTATACGGTTTATCACCTGTGTGAGTTCGTATATGCTGAATTGTCTGATGGTGCCTAGCAAATTGCTTCTTGCATATGTGACATTGATAAGGTTTCTCGCCTGTGTGGGTTCTTCTATGAATTTTAAGATCGCCTTGTTGGGTAAATTTTTTATTACAAAATTCACACTGATAAGGTTTTTCACCTGTGTGAATCCGCATATGATGTCTAAGATGGGAAGAAAGAGTATATTGCTTTTTACAAATATTACACTGCCAAGGTGATACACCTGTATGTTTAGTCCGTATATGAAATTTGAGATAATTTGAATTAGAAAATTTTTTCTTACATATATCACAAGGAAAGAATATATCACGATTATGAGTCTGCAAATGGGCTTGGAATTTGTACTGTTTATTAAATTCTTTTTTACATATATCACATTGAAATGGTTTCCCAAATGGATGAGTTTTTAAATGATCTTGAAGAATAATATTGTCAGAGAATTTTTTATTACAAATTTCACACTGATAAGGCTTATCAATTGTGTGTGCCCGTAAATGACGTTGAAAGCCGGCTTCGTTAGTAAATTGTTTATTACATTTTTCACATTGATAAAGTTTCTCATGGCTTTCCAAAT
Organism: Euborellia annulipes; assembly: GCA_023213315.1. Taxonomy (NCBI): domain Eukaryota; kingdom Metazoa; phylum Arthropoda; class Insecta; order Dermaptera; family Anisolabididae; genus Euborellia; species Euborellia annulipes. The sequence goes on along the minus strand of JAKCPI010014828.1, from coordinate 20,509 downwards.
GAAATTTGATATCGGATTCTTGATAGAATTTTCTATTACATATATTGCACGGATAAAGTTTATTATCTGTATTGTGATTTTTCAAGTGACGTTTGAGCTCAGAGTTTTGAGTAAATTTTTTCTTACATGTTTCACATTGATAGGGTCTCTCGCCAGTATGAATTCTCAAATGGACTTTCATATTGTAATGTAGAACAAATTTTTTCTCACAGTAATTACATTGATAAGGTTTTTCATTGGAGTGAACCCGTCGTGAATGTCGTAAGAGACAAGAATTATTAGAAAAATCCTTGGAGCATATTTTACACTTAAAAGTTTTCTCGTTCTCTACAACCTTTGTATGGATTTCATTGGGACAATCTTTCTTACTTTTTTCTATAGGGGTTTTAACTATCTCATAATCTTTTTTGCTTATCTCTATAGAGGAGTGGACCTGTCGTAAATGTCGTAAGAGACAAGAATTGTTAGAAAAATCCTTGGAGCATATTTTACACCTAAAAGTTTTATGGTACTGTACAACCTTTGTAGGGCTTTCATTTGGACAATCTTTCTTATTTTTTTCTATATTGGTTTCTTCCGGGTTTTTATCTATCACATCATCTTTTTTGCTTTTCACTTTTTCTTTATCTTTCTTGCTTTTCACTTTTTCTTTATCATTCTTGCTTTTTTCTATTTGTTTGTCTTTATTCTTTTTTTCTATCTTTCTAGATTCTTTTCTATTTTTTTGGAAGTTCGAAGTTTTATTTAGCTGCATATTTCTCCGTGCTAAAAAAATAAAATAAATAAATCTGAGCTGAATATCTACACATTTAAAAAATTAGATGGTGTTTTGTATATCAAAATAGTGATGGTTTGAGGTGTAAAAGTTAGGGCAGTTTGTTGCCATAACTATTATGGTAACAAGTCTTGTAATTGAATAATTACATTAATGGAATTCAAAAGATTCAAAATTTACTCAGCCATCGAATTTTCAAAAATAAATATTATTAAATATTCTTGATTAAAAGTTTGTAGTTTTTTGTTATATTTTCTCCTTGTATTAACTACTTCACATTCTGTGCATCTATTCCGAGCATCAGCGCATTCGTTGTATTGATGCAAAAAAATTTTTTATGATGGATGCATTAATACAACGGATGCGCTGATGCTCGGAATAGATGCACAGAAAACACAACTTGTTTATGTATATGCAATCATTTCAAAATATCCAACTGAATTCTTATTTTTTTTATCTTCTTTTCAAAATGGCCATCTACTGGTCCCTGGCCCATTACTGGGGTGTTTACTTTACAGAACATTCGAATTTCAAAATGTAAAATTTATAAGTGTGGCAAGATTTTTATATTTTGTTACCATGGCAAACATTTCTCCTATCTTTCCTATGAAGTACAAAGTACTCCTATGAAGTACAGTGTAAAGTGGTCTCCAGAAGATTTCAATGGCAAAATGAGAATATACATTTTAAAGAGCATGTAAAAAATAATTGATTTTTGAATTTTGATCAAAATCGTTCGAGCGAATTTTGAGAAAATCGGAAAAAAAAAACTGAAAAAGTACATCAGTGAAGTACTAGTACTCTTTGGCCGATTGTGTTCAAAAGCTTCGTGTCACGTCTCATGGGGGTGCCTAACTTAAATACAAAATTTCAACTTCCTAGCTCTTTTCGTTTTTGAGATATTTTATTCACACACATACAAAAAGACAGACCACTTTTTAGGATTCAGGGGACTTCAAAATGCGTATATCTGTCAAAATCTCGACATCGAATTTTTGACATGAATCCAATGCTTTCTCTCTATATATATATTAACATATATAGAGGTAAAAGAAAGTAAAAAGGGTTTAGATTCATTCACTAAGTTATTTTTGCACCTTTGTTTTAAATTTGGGATTTGAAATTATACAAGTATAATTAGATTTGGCAGAAAGAAATGAGGAAAGCAGGTAGTTTATATTTCACTTTATTGTCAAACCAGGGCCGGCGTTTCGGTTGAATATGGGACCATCCTCAGAGCCAGGTTAATCTCTGAAAATATATATCCTCGCCAAGTTATATTGGGCAGACAAAATTATGAATGACCTCATTCACTCTTTGTCCATGGTATGAGAAAAAAATTTGGGCATTATTATGGTTGAGCCATTTACAATTGTGAATGTCCAATATAACTTGGCGAGGATATATATTTTCAGGCATTAACCTGAGGATGGTCCTATATGCGACCAAAACGTAGCCCTTGTTTGACAATAAAGTGAAATATAAACTAGCTGCTTTGTTCATTTCTTTCTAACAAATCTAATTATCAACATTCAGCTACATACCTCCTTTGAACAAGTATAATTAATTACCTTTTGATTTTTGAAGTTCATACTTAATTTTATCAATTGAATTGATATTCTTTGTACTACATTTTATGGCATGTTTTCGAAGAAAAAATTCATTAATGTAATTACTTTTGCAAAAAATGCATGGAAGAACGGGACCTGAGAAAAAAAATATTTTCTAATTAAATAAATACAAAGAAAGGATATGTAGAGGAAGTGGCAGCCAAGAAATGATACTCTGATTGCTTTACTAATTAAAGTACAATTTGGGACAATATTAAGTCCCACCCATGCGTTTCCTTCTTGTGATTATTTCATTTTTTTTATAAAAGAAAATTAAAATCTTAATTGGAAATTTTCTAGGTTTGAACCCTGAAAGTTTCCATTAAAAAAATATTTTTTTTAAAACACTGAAATAAACACAAGTAGAAAACGCATGGGTGGGACTTAATATTGTCCTTCACTGTACAGTATCATTTCTTGGCTGCATCTGCCTCTACACATCCTTCATTGAATATCCAGAGCCACAACTTGCACAAAAAACATTATTTTTCCATTACACCATTCTTATCTATTTTTGATGATGTTGTTTGAATAATTTATTTTATTTTGGTTGAGCTAAAAGTAACTTTCCAGAAATTATGGATACATAATAATAGTGTTTGAAGATTACATATAACTTATATATATATATAATCTCGTTTAAGTGATTTTGATTTCTTAAAAGACAGTCTGGTTTGACGGAATAATGTTAAAATTAAATTTTATAATTATATTAAATGTTATTTTTATTTATGTTATGAAATATATTTACTAAATATAAAGAACGAAAATGTCGAAAAAAATGACTTGCCTATATGAATTGGATATTTCACATCACAAGTAGAAGATTCATTACAATTATTATTTGCATTAATAATTAAAGACATATTTTATTATTTTATTTAAGAATAATTATGAATAAAAATAAAACAAAGGTTTAACAAGTACCACGGGTACAAAACTAGAAATTCTTTAATTTATTCTCTGATTCAAGGTTATTTCATTACAATTCTGTCTCCACACAGCACCACACAGAATCTATCGGCCCCCTGGAAACTAAATCAGCGCGCCAAAAGCATAAAGCAGGAAAAAAAATAATTGTAAAGAGTATTGTAGAATGAAGGCAAATAAAAAAATTCCCCTTATAATTAATTCATACGACCAGATTTTCATTTTGTCACAAATCCTTTCTCTCGTTATATTGACATATTTAAATTATAAGTTAGTATTAAAATTAAAATGAAATTGATATAAATAAGAATTTAAAAAAAAGTGCTGGAGAATGGATTTGAACTCGCAAAGTTTGGTAAAGTGAGGATGGAAAAAAATATACTTGCTGACCACTTTATCAATTCAGCCATCGTTGATCTTTTTCAATTCTAGAAAAATAGACCAACCATATGAAACATTGAATAAAAGACAAATTAAAAAAATTTTAATATTACACATATGATATATCATTTTTTATTATTTTTTATGCAGATTAATAATTTATAATTAAAATGTCAATAACATTCATAGTTTTCAAATTATTCATGGGCAAACGTACAGAGTGTGAATGCCTTAATGTAATTAAACCAAAAACTCTATCTAACATATTATACATGTCATTAATTCTTGAATTCCCCCTGATTCCAAATAACTAAACCCCTTTTAATTATATGATCTAATTTGGGAGTTATTGGCGATCAAAGTTAAGTCTATTTTCAGACTATTTTCGCCCTTAATGACATCAACACTCAATTTTCTATATTATCGAAAAAGCTTATTTAGCATTGTTTGATCAAAACCAAATTTTTACCAGAGATTTATAATTAATAAATGAGTTTTTTCTAAAGTTTCATTGAGATTGGTAAAGAAATAAATAAAATATTGACTATTTTGTAAATTTAGTTTTAGAATTCGGGATCCCGAATGGGTAAAGAGAGCCGTCTATGAACCGGGTCTAGGCTTCCAACTGAGATCCCAAATTCTAAAACTAAATTTACAAAATAGTCAATATTTTATTTATTTCTTTACCAATCTCAATGAAACTTTAGAAAAAAACTCATTTATTAATTATAAATCTCTGGTAAAAATTTGGTTTTGATCAAACAATGATAAATAAGCTTTTTCGATAATATAGAAAATTGAATGTTGATGTCATTAAGGGCGAAAATAGTCTTAACTTTGATCGCCAATAACTCTCAAATTAGATCATATAATTAAAAGGGGTTTAGTTATTTGGAATCAGGAGGAATTCAAGAATTAATAACATGTATCATATGATATATAGAGTTTTTGGTTTAATTACATCAAGGCATAAACAATCTGACGTTTGACCATTGAATTATTTGAAAACTAGGCATGCTATAGGAATTTCGATTATAAATTATTAATCTGCGTAAAATCTAGTAAAAAATGATATATCATATGTGCAATATTGACATTTTTTTAACACCATCTTTATTCGATGTTTCTTAGATGGTCTATTTTCCTTTAGAGTAATAAATTAATCCATAGCTGAAACGGTTAAATCATCAGTAAAAATTATTTTTTTCCCTCCTCCCTTAACCCAACTTGCGCGAGTTCAAATCCATCTCGTGCAGTGTTTTTTTAAATTAAATTTCTTTTATATTTAATAATAACTTATCATTTTCTAAGAAATGAAATGAAATAAATAAAAAAATCAAACAATTTCAAAATAGTTAATATTATATTTATTTCTTTACCAATCTCAATGAAACTTTAGAAAAAAAAAAACTCATTTTTTAATTATAAATCTCTGATAAAAATTTGGCATTCACAATGTGACCCTCGGTATAGAAGGTTAGCACGCCAACCCCTACGCCAAGCCCCTTTCTGTTTTTAATCTCCTGATTAATTCAAAATTATTATCATTGGAAATAGAAACAGTGGCGTCATTTGGGGGGGGGGCAGGGGGGGGCATTAGCCCCCCCCCCCCAAGGGCTCTGATTTTTATAAAATTTTATATTATTCTAAATAAAATACTCCAAAATACATCTACGAGTATACAAACTGAACAAAATTAAACAATTAATTAAATTAAATATGTTTTGGCCAAATTTGAGTACCCATTTGTAAGTAAATTTTAAGAAAAAAAATGTTTGCCCCCCCCAAGAAAAAAATTTGCCTCCCCCCAAGAAAAAGTTGAAATGACGCCACTGAATAGAAAATCTTTATAATAAAATAAAATTACTGATTTGTGCTTCAACCTAATGAAAACCCCTATGAAAATTCATAATTCTAAACGTCTCCACTGGATCGCAGCACAAATCAGCCTTTGATTAATTAATTAAGTTGATGGGTGCTGCCACTCTGTGGAGACATTTAGTAGGTCAGTGACCGGTGGCGGCCGGCTGCACAGATCAAACTGGCAACCTTGACCTCGGGTGACCGGGATCTTGAGATCAGCTGATGGGTGGAGTGACTAGTCGCACAGCACACAAATTTTTTGTTCTGTGCTTGTCATCACCAAATTTTTGTGCTCATTCCGAAATTTTATTTTAAATTTGTATATATTTAGTTTGTCTCAGGAAAATTAGAAATTTAATTAAATTAAAAAAAAAACACCTTGCACAGATTGGGTTTGAACTATGAATGATTTATACTAAACCAATTATACTACAATCTACAAGACAAAATAAAACTTATGAATTTATCTTATTGTATAATGAGGATGTTTTAATAAATGTATTAAAAATAAAAGGAAATTGTTGATGATAATAATAAAAAAAAAAAGCGCGGGAGATGGATTTGAGATCCCGAAGTATGGTAAAGTGAGAATGGAAAAAATATTTATGGTGACGACTAAACATGGGCGTAACTAGGGAGGTGCTGGCCTCCCCCCCCAGAAGGCTCGTACCCCCGTCCCCCTCCCAGAAAGCTCCCTACCCCAAGAAAAATTGAGAAAATATAGGGCTTTCCAGGCCCTCCGGAGGATAGCTGGTCCCATGCCCCCCCCCCCAGCCAAATTCTGTAGTTACGCCCATGCGACTAAACTAAATCTGGAAACATTTCAATAGCTTGTATTTAAATTGTTTGATTTTTTTATTTATTTCATTTCATTTCTTAGAAAATGATAAGTTATTATTAAATATAAAAGAAATTTAATTTAAAAAAACACTGCACGAGATGGATTTGAACTCGCGCAAGTTGGGTTAAGGGAGGAGGGAAAAAAATAATTTTTACTGATGATTTAACCGTTTCAGCTATGGATTAATTTATTACTCTAAAGGAAAATAGACCATCTAAGAAACATCGAATAAAGATGGTGTTAAAAAAATGTCAATATTGCACATATGATATATCATTTTTTACTAGATTTTACGCAGATTAATAATTTATAATCGAAATTCCTATAGCATGCCTAGTTTTCAAATAATTCAATGGTCAAACGTCAGATTGTTTATGCCTTGATGTAATTAAACCAAAAACTCTATATATCATATGATACATGTTATTAATTCTTGAATTCCTCCTGATTCCAAATAACTAAACCCCTTTTAATTATATGATCTAATTTGAGAGTTATTGGCGATCAAAGTTAAGACTATTTTCGCCCTTAATGACATCAACATTCAATTTTCTATATTATCGAAAAAGCTTATTTATCATTGTTTGATCAAAACCAAATTTTTACCAGAGATTTATAATTAATAAATGAGTTTTTTTCTAAAGTTTCATTGAGATTGGTAAAGAAATAAATAAAATATTGACTATTTTGTAAATTTAGTTTTAGAATTTGGGATCTCAGTTGGAAGCCTAGACCCGGTTCATAGACGGCTCTCTTTACCCATTCGGGACCCCGAATTCTAAAACTAAATTTACAAAATAGTCAATATTTTATTTATTTCTTTACCAATCTCAATGAAACTTTAGAAAAAACTCATTTATTAATTATAAATCTCTGGTAAAAATTTGGTTTTAATCAGACAATGCTAAATAAGCTTTTTCGATAATATAGAAAATTGAGTGTTGATGTCATTAAGGGCGAAAATAGTCTGAAAATAGACTTAACTTTGATCGCCAATAACTCCCAAATTAGATCATATAATTAAAAGGGGTTTAGTTATTTGGAATCAGGGGGAATTCAAGAATTAATGACATGTATAATATGTTAGATAGAGTTTTTGGTTTAATTACATTAAGGCATTCACACTCTGTACGTTTGCCCATGAATAATTTGAAAACTATGAATGTTATTGACATTTTAATTATAAATTATTAATCTGCATAAAAAATAATAAAAAATGATATATCATATGTGTAATATTAAAATTTTTTTAATTTGTCTTTTATTCAATGTTTCATATGGTTGGTCTATTTTTCTAGAATTGAATAAGATCAATGATGGCTGAATTGATAAAGTGGTCACGAAATCTTATTTTTTCCATCTTCACTTAACAAACTTTCCGCGTTCAAATCCATCTCCTGCACATTTTTTTTATTCTTATTAATATTAATTTCATTCTAATTTTAATACTAACTTATAATGTGTTTGCGCCAAAAGTGAATTAACTCCTCTGTGTTTTTGATCTCCTGGTAGAATTAAAAAATTATTATCATTGCTTAATTTATTATTATATAATTAATTAATTATATTTTGTATTGAATATCTTTATAATAGAATAAAAACCATTGACTGATATTTGTGCTGCACTCTTGGGGAGACTTTAAAAATTAATCTTAAAACCTTTCCACGGCGTCGCAGCACAAAACAGCATGAAACTTTGAAAGCAGTAGCTGGTTAGCAGAGTTGGGTTTTATACATAATTTTGCAGTTTTATACAAACATTGCGGATAAAACTTGTATAAAACGTATAAAATGTATTAAACGTATAAAATGTATAAAACTCTGATGCGCATGCGCAAACTTGAAGAGAAAGGAAGTTCAAATAAAATTTCATTTTTAAATTATTAACATTTTGATTATATTATTCACTAAATAAAAAGCAAACAACATCGTCAATGCTTTAGAACATTATAAAATATGAAAAGCTTTTAAGCTGTTTTTTCAGGGGGAGGAGGTTGGTTTTTTACAGTTTTATACCTTTTATACATCGACCTAGTTTTATCCGCGATAGTTTTATACATGTATAAAACCGTGTATTATACTCGGCGGGATAAAACTTGCCAACTCTGCTGGTTAGTTTTTTCTCCATAACTGAAATATTACTAAAAAACAATATTTTTCAGAGAGAGCATTCCTTCTTAACCAGGATCGTTCCCATCCCAAATTTGTCCCTGAAGAAGTACTAATAAGTACTAATCTTTTAAATTTATTTTATTCGGATGTTATCTTTGTGATGTTGCTTCTATTTTTAAACTTCTTTGGTTTCAAAACTCATTTCAGTTAATTATCTCTGCTCACATTAATGTCAAATAGTTTGATTTTTATTTTTCTTCTTATTAATTATCACTTTGAATTAATTTTTGGAAGCTTTATTGAAATATATAAACATGATGTCAAATGTTTGTGAAGAAGTCAACCAATATCCAATACATATAGGTAAAAAAAAAAAATTATTAACATTTTTACTTTAGATATAAGCATGATAAGCATACTTAGTTAAATTTTATTAATACACAGTCAAGTTCTAGAGATAAAATTAAAAATAATTGAAATACAATAAAATTTTCCATCTTCTTTTATAGAAACAATGAATTAATCACATGTGCATGCTTTATCACTCACAAAACAAATACATTTACTAAATTAAACTAATTATCAAGTTATAAAATATAGAATATCCAGGAAAAATAAGCAAAAATGTAATTTACAAGTTAAAAATCCTAACATTAATTCATCAGCATAATGAAGGAGTTTGAGAATTTATGTAAGGTCCAAAACCTGCCAATGATCAAGCAAATTTGTTACTAATGGCCATATTCTCAAGCCTCTTTAATATTGGAACCTGACCCTGAAGAATGCTCAAATTTCAAAATTACTTATAGAAAATCTATTAAAATGATATATATTATACAAGTAACCGAATAAAATAGAAGTGGGCAAGTGACAAGTTCTTTTGAATAGGGGTTTTTTTTATTATTCTCTTGCCTAACAATACAAAATTACTCTCGATTGGCTAACATTAATTACAATTTTTTTTTTCAGGTCCTGTCTTTCCATGCATTTTTTGCAAGACTAATTATATAAATCAATTTTATCTTCGAAAGCATGCCATAAAATGCAGTTCAAATTATATCACTTCCATAGATAAAATTAAATATGAACGTCAAAAATCAAAAGGTAATAAATTTTACTTCTGTTACTTTTCTTGTAAAAAAAAACTTATCCAGAACGGTAAATTATTACCCAAACCAATTCCTTAATGCTTTCCCATTTGAAAGGAAAGACATCCTCTATGTCTCCTTCACTCTCTAACATAAATGTTAACAAATTTTATGTTTTATTTTTTAGTAAAAAGGAAATTATTGCAGTCTTTGAATACCGAGAACATACACAAAAATCCTTCTATTCTAAGTAAAGAATCTAAAAAGATTAAGAAAAATAGGAAAGATTGCCAAGGAGAAAAAAGTAATAAAAAATGTCTAGAAGACAAAATCACCAAAGACTGCCAAAAAGTGAAAAGCATCAAAATTAGTAAAGACTGGCAAAAGGTAAAAAGTAGAATAATCAGTAAAGAATATCAAAAAGTAAAAAGCAGGAAATCCTCTCAAAAAAAGAAAACTGAGAAAGACTATCAAGATGAAAAAAACAAACATGCTTCTCAAAAAGAGAAAAGTGAGTTAGAATTTCTAAATAAGAAAGACTGTCAAGATGAGGAAAATTCTCAAAAAGAGAAAATATTGATAGATTTGGAAATAGAAAATCAGGACTCTCAGATTAATATCAAAGCTCCAAAGATAGAGATCAAGAAAATGTACCCATGTGAAATTTGTAGGAAACGATTCTCTAGTGAACCTCTACTGCAAATTCACATGCAATCTCATGATGGAAAAAATATATTTCATTGTGACATATGTCATAAAGAATATTATTATGAAACTAGTCTTGGACGTCATTATCGAAAAACCCACTCTGGCGTGAAACCTCATCAATGTGAAATATGCAAAAAATATTTCAGTGAAAAGTATGACCTTAAAGTTCATTTACGAATTCACACAGGCGACAAACCATATCAGTGTTTTGTATGTTTGAAAAAATTTGCCCAAAAAACCCAGCTTTCATCTCATTTCAGAACACATATAGGGGAAAAAACTCACGAGTGTCATATATGCAATAAGAAATTTACTGGTTCGACCTATCTTAAAATTCATATGCGAATTCATTCAGGCGATAGACCCTTTCAGTGCAATTTATGTATGAAAAAATTTATTAGACAATCCCACCTAACAGCGCATAAACGACTCCACACTGGCTTTAACCCTACCAAATGTCATATATGCGATAAACAATTTGCACAATATGGTGATCTAAAAAAACATGTGCGAATACACACGGGCGAGAAACCTTTTCAATGTCATATATGCAACAAACAATTTTCTAATTCCCATTCAGTTCATAGTCATTTACGAATTCACATTAAGGAGAAACCTTATCAATGTGATAAATGCGATAAAAAATTTCCTGACAATGCTAAATTGAAAGAACATATAAAAGTTCATTCAGAGGAAAAACCATTTCAATGTGATATATGCAAAAAACAATTTGCCCTACGCTCCCAAATTCTATCCCATATGCAAATTCACAGTAATAGCAACACAATTTATAAATGCGATATTTGTGACACAATTTTTATTGACAATTATAATCTCAAAAGGCATTTAAAACTTCATTCAGACAAGAAACCGAATGAAAGTGATCTAAATAAAAATACACGGATTGAAGTTGATCCAAATAAGGAATTTCTTCATGCTAATAAGACACAGAATGAAAGTGATATAAATAAAGAAGAAATTTCTCAAAGTTCTCAGATCTCTAATGTAGATACTCAACAAAGTTGATGAAATACCAAAAATATTTATTAAAAATTCTTCAGTTAAAAATTTATTCTAATGATAATCATTAATTAATGATGCGACGATTAATTGGGTTGGAGAATTTTAAAAATTGTTTATTTTTTAGTAATGGGAAACGGGAGAATTGATTCTGAGATTTAAGACGAGATGTCTGGTCTTGTGTATTAGCTTGAAGCTGGAAGCACACAGGAACAAACAATTTATCTGAATTGAATACCGATAAAATATTCGTCTGGTCTCTTGAATCGTCTCTCGAATTAGTGGACACTAGGGGTGTTCGATTATGGGAAAAATAATCGAATATGAAAAAATAATCGATTATACCTTTTTTTTCTCTGGTAAAATTTCCATTTTTCTCCTCTCGCGAAAATAATTTCTATCCCATATTTTTTTTTTTTTTTTTTAGTAAAACGAAAATTTTTTTATAAAATTTCCATTTCCTCTTTCTTGCGAAATTTTTTTTCGTAAAATTTCCATTTTTTCCCACTCGTGAAAATCATTTGACCTTTTTTTTAGCATGCGAGTCTCATCCCATCTTTTCAAAGGCATGTTTCCCGAAAATAATCGATTATTTTTTAAGGGAATAATCGAAATAATCGATTATTTTTTAAGGGAATAATCGAAATAATCGATTATTTTTTTAAGGGAATAATCGAAATAATCGATTATTTTTTAAGGGAATAATAGATTAATCGATTATTTTGCGCAGCCCTAGTGGACACCTGACAAACTATTTCTGTCTTGTCCCATATGGCAAAATAAGACAAGACACAATGAATAGTGTCTGTAAGCGAAAATTAAGAATCGGAATCTAAAAAACTTTTAGTATCGTCCCATCATTATTAATGATTATCTTTTTATACATGATTGTAGGATAAACAGGTTGTCACAGCTACTTTGGATGAAGATAATTTAATGTATATATATGTTACGCCAAATTAGCGAAATTGCCTATTTTATGAAATCTGTAAAATTTGGCAAGCTCTCACGAATTTGGCAATTAAAGTTTTGGCCTATTTCACGAAATGGGCAACGCCAATAACGCATTAGTTGGGTTTATTTTCGCAACTATACTTCACACAAGCATTGAACAATTGGGAGACCAACACTAAATTAAAATTTATTTTTTAATTTATATATATATACATTAACTCACCATCATCGAGAGTAGCTGTGATAACCTGTTTACCCATCAATCTATTATAAAAAGATAGTGTTTAAAAGAAATAAGCTTAATTTAGTTAAAATTGTATTAGTGTTGAAGCTGGGGAAAGAATCTAAAAATTTTTAGAATACTAATTATATTAACATCTCTAAATATTTTGATTATTAAATCTAACAATATTTTAATACGAGAAAGGAAAAATATTAAATACATTTAGCTTGGCTAGTGACATGTTTTAAACGAAAAGATTATATTTTTTTATTTCTTTGGAAAAGGATACTATCTAAAGAATTTCCTTGTTTATATTTATTAATGTTATACTAATATATTTATTTATAATATATATATAATATTTATTATATGAAATCTATTATGAAACTTTTTGCAATAATAATAAAAATATTATAAATAATAATGTCTTCTTTGATCCTAAAACGGATATAAATTTGAAATCTAAGAAATTTTCATATCCTCACATTTCATCTTCCAAATTCGTCATCTTCGCTCACTAATCTATTTTTCTTTAAAGTTTCCTCCAGACTCTCGCGTTACTCCTTCGCGAGCACCTCAGTACCATGACTAACACCAAAATGGTAGTAGATAAATTTAAGATATTATATATATATACATCGCGTATGTTAGTGTCCATTGAACTTGGGCAAAAAACCGTCTCTAAAGTGAAGTTAGACGTGGCGCAGGGAACCTCGTGCTATTTCGCGATAGTCTGGAGGAGCCTTTACAGAATCAGGTTTATGACAAAACATTTTGCAATAAGCTTATGCTGTTTCTAACAATTTTACAAAACTTCAAAAGCTAAGCGTATGAAAGGAGAAGAGGATTCGAAATAAATCACATGATAAAAGAGTATGTTATTTTTTAATAATTCGATAATAATAATAAATTGTTACAATTTAGAATTGAAAAAAGTAAAAGGTAAAATTTAACAATTTTATTGAATTTTATTTAAGATGAAAAAAAGTCAATTATTTATTTTAATTTGTTTGAATATCAGGGGCATTTCATAACCATTTTCTAAAAGCCTGACAGGAATTCGTCTAATGGTTCTGGAATGATCTTGTCATAATTGAGAGATTGGCAACCTTTCTAGCAGACCAATAGTCCATCTCTTTATATACTAACTGTCCACCAAAAGGCTCTCTAATTTAAAATTAAATAATTCGATAGAAAAATAAGCGTGAGATGGAAATTATATATAAAACCATAGAGCTGCTGAATGATCATCCTGCTTACTATTTTGGAAGTTTTTAATTATAGACCACATTTTGTAATAATTATTTATTAAAAATATAAATACCCTACAATTTTTTGACTGCTTATTCTGCAGTCTTTTTCAAATACTGTATACTTGCTAACCTCTAAGGGACCGTTATATACAATGACGTCAATGCCATCTACAGTCATTCTTACGAAGTTAGACACAAACTTTTTCGCCATCTACACTCATTTCCATAAAATTAGACACAATCATCAAAGCAAGTGTTTACATAAAAATCATGATGTTACAATAAGTTTTTTGAATTTGATTTTTTTAACATAGATGGTTACAAAATATTATTATTAAATTATTCCAATAATATTTATGATACAATAATCAAACCTTAATATCTAATTAACATTTTTCTCAATCAGATTCGGAGCAACTGTACAATACGACTGCAAAATAAGCAGTCAAAACGTTGTAAAGTATTTATATTTTTAATAAATAATTAATTCAAAATATGGTCTATAATTAAAAACTCCCATAATACAAACCACAAAGCTTTAATAACCACGATCATCCTGCTTAATGCCAATCATGAGAGTTCCTTAAAAAGTCCATCATCCCTCCCTTGGAGCCCCCCTGCATCAATCCCTAGTTGCTCAAATGCTCTTTTTATATGAATCATTGTCCTACAGGGCTAAGACAAAATTTTTTTAATGGATTGCCAATCCCTGATTTTTTAACTATAAATTGTGATTTTTTTTTTATCCTTTATGGTTTTTGTTTTCAATAGAAACTTATATTAAATAAATGTAAATATGTACCTATATTTGTATATATATATATATTCAATTTATCAACAATATATAATTTGTTATCACAGTAATTTAACAAGAGAAAAATAAACCAATCAAAATAAAAAACTACAACAAAGAGTGTTCACTACAATTAAATGTGGATATAAAAAAAAACCAAACACTCCTAAACTTCATATAAATATTGAATTTTGTACATTTTATATTAATAATATTTGATTTTATTTCAATCGTTTAAAGCCTTAATTTTTTTTTTTTTTTTTGAAATTGATGATTTCCATTCCTTATGAAATAGTCACACTCTTGATAAACATTTCTAATATTGAAAGAGAAATCAAACGAGATTGCCGCAACCAGTGGTGGGGGTGAGTTTGGGATAAAACCCTCACCTTCCAAAGAGAGAGAAAAAATAGACTTTATGGTTTTTTCATTTAAAAATTGTTTACATTACTTTTTATTAACCATTAAACTTTCGAAAAATTCTGGTTGCGTCAGTGTAGAGCTCTGACTTATTTCATAAGAAATTCACTCTAATGACAATAATGAGAAAAATGATTCCCAATCAAACAAATAACAATATAGCCTATTTAAAAATTTCATGTGGCCAATCGACTCTTTATCAAGGGCCCCTCTTTATAAAGAAGTATGACGCAATCTCCCAGTTCAAATGACTAGGCTGCGTGGCCCAGATCACAAATAACGTTTCGGGAGCTATTTTTAAACTATAAAAAATATTATTATTATGGTACTTTTTAATTATAGTCCACAATTTGTATTAATTATTTATTAAAAATATAAATACTGTACAATGTTTCGACTGCTTATTCTGTCATTTTCAAATACTGTGCAAAAATTAGTAATAAAGTAAATCAATAATAATATTTTGTACAAATGAAATTCAAAAAACATTATGCTTTTTATGTAAACACTTGCTTTTATGATTGTGTCTAACTTCATGGAAATTAGTGTAGATGGTGCGAAAGTTTGTGTCTAACTTCATAAGAATGACTGTAGATGGCGCTGACGTTGTATATAAAATGCACCTAACAGTCCCATAGAGGTTAGTTCACTTGAGTCTGAGCAAGTGCACAGTAGTTGAAAATGACTGCAATATGCAGTCGAAACGTTGGACAGTATTTATATTTTTAATAAATAATTATAATAATACAAAATGTGGCTTATAATTAAAAACTCCCATAATATCTAGAGAGTTTCTCAACATTTATATAAATATGTTAAAAAAACTAATCACATTGTAAGTAAATATTGATAATAACACTTCCCTGGCCACAGAATAGAAATTAAAGCCTCACTTCTTGTCCTATTTGCTTCTCGTTCTAAGAAACAAAAATATATATATAAACACAAAAAACTTGTCATTTGTTAATGATTGGGAAAGAATGGTTTTTAAATTACTATTTGATTTAGAATATTTTAATTGATACCTATTATTATTTTAACATGTGAAAATTTTATCTAATATCTAGTAGGAATTTCTTTCTTCTTGGTATTAAAATTTGTTTTAGGGATTTCTCTGTTGTGAGAGTCCCATTAGAGATGTGAAGATTTCATCGTTAATCTCCTGACTTCCAGGCACTTCAGAGAGAACCCAAGTATCGTCGGTGCTGTTCAATTCTTCCCGACAAATTGGACAAGTTTTATTGTTAACATTCCTGAAAAGAAAAATAGAACTATTAATACTGGATTGATGAAGATCTGTGGCTGTAATCTTAGGTTGAACGTACACCAAATGAGCAAAAACGTTTTTGACTAATCGTGCCTAAAACTGTTTTTTTCATTGCTTTTCTATGGATCAACGCACACCGAGGAGGCAAAACATAATTGAGCATGATTCGACATCATTGAACAAAATATTTTGCCATTGAGCGTTTTTGCTCTATGGCCGAACATTTTGTCCAAAGGCAACGCACACCACTTAGGCAAAAACGCTCAAAGGCTGAACATTTTGCTCAATGCCAACGCACACCTGTTGGGCAAAATGCTCAATGGTAAAACATTTTGCTGAATAGCAAAACATCAGGGAAATAACAAGACGTTTGCAGCTCTAGATTAATATACTAAAGAGTAGATATTGGAAAAAAAAATAGATGTATAGATATAAAATGAGCTTACCATTGCTCTATACAAGGCAGACAATAGCTATGAGCACAAGGTAAAGTCACTTCTGGTTTACGTTCTAAACAAATGCAACATTCAATTAAATTGTCTCCTACTCTAGATAAATCTACAGCATTTGAAATTTCAATTTGGTCCAAAATTTCGGAAGCTGTCATTCTTGAGCTCCCTTCCTGACTTTGTTCTTTAACATTCAATTGGCACTGGAAGGTTTTACACACCTGAAAAATAAAATTTTTAATCAATACTCTTATAAATAAAATAGAAATTAGAATATTACTTTTAAAAACTCTCCAAGATTCAATAGGCGATAGTTGTCCACTTTTCTGGAAATTGGATCAATTTTGACACAAGCAATTCGGACAGTTCCTTTCCATAAGATCGTAGAATCAGTTCCTTTCTTTATAGCGAACACCAATTGTTTTCCATTGCTATCTATGCAATTCTGAGACCTAAACATTTACAAGTCACATTTATTGGAAGCTATAGAAAGGTTCATATACAATTTAGCTATCAAATTCCAATATTATAAATGCGTATTAACTATTTATTTATTATACTTACAATTTATTTAATTCATCAATACTCTTTTGAAAATCCTGATATGTGAGTCCTGCGATTTCAGTCAAAATCCTTGCTTGTCTCACAAATTCATCCTGAACACATTCAACGGCTCCAGGCAATTTCTCAGCACTCGGTCCCTGCCCCATCGCTTTTTAAAACATTTCCTTTAATTCAAAACATTTTCACTCACTAAAAAAAAATGAAATGACATTCCATAAATAAGGTTAGATTTCAATCATAGAGTTTTGTTGGCTATCGCGCAATAATCAAAATCAAAGAATACCAATTAAAATTAAAAAAAAAAACAGCGCATATAATAAAATTATTCATTTATTTTGAGGTAATTTAAATTATCAATTAATAAATAAAAAAATTTTTATTTTAATTTTAAACAATATTTTATATATTAAATTATACAATATCCAGACCTTTTTAAAAGAAATATTTAATAAATGAAAATGCCCTAAATTCAAATTACTTATCGATTTATTTCTTATCTATATTTTTTCTTTATAAAAGAATATGTTAATTACTATAAAATTATTCATTAATATGTTAATAACAAATTAAATATTAAATAAGAAATTATTTTATTTTTTTAAATAAATATTTCTATCCAATTTTCTTTCTAGGAATTTTTAGAAGTGAGATGTCCATTTTGATTTTGATGACGTCACGAGCGTCAGCTGTTGACGAAATCTAATCACAAAAACAATACAGTGCCAATCTCAATCTTATATTTATTTATTATTACAGGTATGTCTATAATTATTTTATGCATTTCTTCATTGTTATAATCTGCCGATCAATGTCCTATAAATGCTAGATGCTCTCTGTATCCTCTTTATCCATTTTTGTATTTTTTGCACTCTGACATTGATCAAAACTCTAATTCAAGTTATATCAATTAAGATTTTTTTTTTTTTAATTAAGAAAATAAATATCTTCGTGATGAAAGAAATATAAGTTAATTTTTTATGAATTTGGTTTTCTATATTTGAATGCTTTTTAGGCTCTTCTATTTATTTTTTTTTAACTACTGTATTTTTAAAGTCAACTCTTTAATAATTTATTCGTAAATATTTTAGAAGAATCACTTAACAAGTAATAATAATAATAAAAAAGAAAACAGCCTAGGCTTCATTATTGATTTCTCATTTGTTATTATCTTTGTAATAGTCCAAGAGCCCAGAGCCCCCAGACAATACTCATTTTCTCACAAATAAAATGTATGGGATAAAGTAGTGTTAGTTCGTACTTTGAGTGTAAGCATATTTGCAAATTTGGGGCGTGGGCCAATTTATAGGTAACCAAATGCCAAACATGGGTAAAAATAGTACTAATTATACTTATTTTCTCATTCTTGATTTTTACGTATATTTATAGAGAATATTGTTAAAAGTTAATAATCAATACTGCCAGACACTTACCATGGGCCATAACTCTTGCCAGACGCTTCAAAGTTACCAAAAAAAAGTATGAAACTATACTCATTTTCTCATTCTTGATTTTTACTTTCTCTTACCTATGTATATATGTAATATATATATAGAGAGAAAGTATTGGATTCATGTCAAAAATTCGATGTCGAGATTTTGATGGATCTTCACGTTTTGAGGTCCCCTGAATCCAAAAAAGTGGTTTTCGCGACATGGTCTGTCTGTGGGTGGGTGGGTGGGTGGGTGTGTTCAATTTTAAGCATGAAGGAATTGAGCTATGAGGTTGAAATTTTATATTTAAGTTAAACACCCCCCGGGACCGGAAAAATAAGCTTTTAATCAAAATCGGCCAAAGAGTACTAGTACTTTACTGATGTACTTTTTCAGTTTTTTTCGATTTTCTCAAAATTTGCTCCAACGATTTTTTTTAAAATTCAAAAATCAATTATTTTTTAGATTCTCTTTAAAATGTATATTCTCATTTTGCGATTGAAATCTTCTGAAGACCACTTTACTCTTGTATTTCATAGGGACGATAGGAGAAGTGGTTGCCATGGTAACAAAATATAAATATTTTTCCCATACTTATAAATTTTACATCTGAATTCATATGTTCCGTACTGTCGGGAACTAAATATATGTCGACACAAAAAATCTGGTGTGACAAGCACAGAACACAACTTTCGATTACCGAAGGTAAGAGAAAGTTGTGTGCTGTGCGCCAGTCACACCAGATTTTTATATATGATATTCAGGGAACCATTTCAAAACTATTTGTAAGCTGCCAGACCAATCGGTTGGGCCAAACATCCCGCCAGACACACCTAAAGTGTCACTATGCATGTGTTAAAGATAGGGAAAAACAATACTAACTTTTCTCAAAGTCTCAGAGCTGATTTTTATGTATGTTTTAGAGAATATTGTTAAAAGTTAATAATCAATACTGCCAGACACTTACTATCGGCCATAACTCTTGCCAGACGCTTCAAAGCTCCCGAAAAGATGATCTAACTTTACTTATATTCTCATTCTTGATTTTTATATTTGATATTCAGAAAACTATTTTAAGACTATTTGTAAGCTGCCAGACCAATCGGTTGGGCCAAACTTCCCGCCAGACATAGATAAAGTGTCGCTAGACGTCTGAGCACGAGCAGGATATGTGGATAATTTTATAACATACATAGCTTTATAAAATTTATGTTAATAATGGTCTAATGGAAAGCTTCAGTAAAAATAAGTAATTTTTAACGCTCATTTAAAACGTTAATTAAAGAATAATAAAATATTAATACTTTTGAACTCTTAATGAAAATTATGAACAAACGAACAGCAATAAAATAGTAGTTTATTGGTTTTTAATAATAAGTAAAAAAACAGGAATATTTTTGAATTGAATTGGACGTATAAATGACCTTTCATTAAAAAGATATGAAATATGAATATGCTCGCGCTCAGACGTCTAGCGACACTTTATCTATGTCTGGCGGGAAGTTTGGCCCAACCGATTGGTCTGGCAGCTTACAAATAGTCTTAAAATAATTTTCTGAATATCAAATATAAAAAATCAAGAATGAGAATATAAGTAAAGTTAGATCATCTTTTCGGGAGCTTTGAAGCGTCTGGCAAGAGTTATGGCCGATAGTAAGTGTCTGGCAGTATTGATTATTAACTTTTTAACAATATTCTCTAAAACATACATAAAAATCAGCTCTGAGACTTTGAGAAAAGTTAGTATTGTTTTTCCCTATCTTTAACACATGCATAGCGACACTTTAGGTGTGTCTGGCGGGATGTTTGGACCCAACCGATTGGTCTG
>JAKCPI010014827.1:0-10295 GCA_023213315.1 Euborellia annulipes | reverse complement strand
TATGGGTGATTCTTTTACAAACCGAACACTTTCTGACCGACATGTTTTTGATTTGGATGAAATTTTTTTTACGGGTTCTATATCGAAAAAAAGATAGCCATCCGCGAGGATTTTCTTTTTTCTTAAATATTTTGAGAAATATCGAGGGTCGAAAATGTGAAAATTTGATGATTTTCTGCTTAGACGCTCACTTTTAAAAATTCATAACTCTGGTTCTATTTGAGCTAGAAAAAAACTTTTTTTACCATTTTAAAGGTAAAAGAGTGAACTTTAAGAAAAAAATTGTTCCACCAAAATTTATTAAATTATTCAAGCCAATAAACTTTTTCGTGCATCCCCTAGGGCAAGAAAAAAAATCTTTGCACGAAAAAGTTTATTGGCTTGAATAACTCCTCTGTCTTAAGAGGTATAATTATGGGAAATATACGGTTAGAAAGAATGAGTTTTCAGCTAAAGATTTCACCATTTATTTTTTTCCTATCATTTTATTTTACCGAGCTGCGGTAAATTCTAATTTGAAAGTTTAAACCTCTGTAGATTCCGAACGACTAATCCGATTAGACTAAATGAGATGTCATTTGGTGCAGAAAGAAAACCTCTAATAGAATAAGTAAAAAAAATCCCGAGTAATTAACTCCAAAATTAGTTTTTTTCTCGAAAAACCTCATTTTTTAGGCAAAAAAATATCGAAAAATAGCCCTACTTGTGCAACGGATAGCTACTTGACCATAAAAGCTACATTAAATCTAAATATAGTTTTAGAAAGAGTGGTTCAATACCCCCGGACTTTTTTTTCTTATTTTTGATATGACGTCATTTTACCGCATGAGAGTACTTGGCGGGATTTTTTTTCAATAGTACTAATTGATTCTCCATCGATTAAAAAACCGTTATCGGTATAAAATATGACGTAGAATGCGATGGTTATAATAAAAATGCAATACAGTTGGGGCCCCATTGTTAAAAATCGATTTACAGATTTCAATTGTTGATAACAATGTGAAATCTTTAATAAATTTTGGTGGAACAATTTTTTTCTTAAAGTTCACTCTTTTAGCTTTAAAATGGTAAAAAAAGTTTTTTTCTAGCTCAAATAGAACCAGAGTTATGAATTTTTAAAAGTGAGCGTCTAAGCAGAAAATCATCAAATTTTCACATTTTCGACCCTCGATATTTCCCAAAATATTTAAGAAAAAAGAAAATCCTCGCGGATGGCTATCTTTTTTTCGATATAGAACCCGTAAAAAAAATTTCATCCAAATCAAAAACATGTCGGTCAGAAAGTGTTCGGTTTGTAAAAGAATCACCCCTGTGTGTGTTCAATTTTAAGCATGAAGGAATTGAGCTAGGAGGGTGAAATTTTATATTCAAGTTAGACACCCCTCTGAGGCGTGGAAATAAGCTTTTAATCAAAATCAGCCAAAAAGTACTAGTATTTTACTGATGAAGTTTTTCAGTTTTTTTCGATTTTCTCAAAATTCGCTCTAACGATTTTTTTTTTTTTTAAATTAATAAATCAATTATTTTTTGGATGCTCTTTAAAATGTATATTCTCATTTTGCCGTTGAAATCTTCTGAAGACCACTTTACTCTTGTTCTTCATAGGAAAGATAAGTGAAATGGTTGCCATGGTAACAAAATTTAAATCTTTTACTTTTTAGATTAAAATTTTTTTTTTTTTTTTTTTTTTTTTGGAATGGGTGCATAAGGTCCGAAGATCTATAATGACCAATAGTCACATGCAGCCAGGAAGAAAATAAAAACAAAAGGAGAAGCATAAAGGGGAAACTCAACTGCGGGAACTGAGAAGATGCCTGTTGAGGTTAGACTTGAAAGTCTGAAGATTGTAGGTTTTGGGGAAGATAGACGCAGGGAGCTTGTTCCAATCACGGGAGGTCATGGGGACAAAGGAAGAATGAAATTGTTTTGTTCTGTTAGTCGTGATCTGAACAGCATAGGGATGCTGGGAAGATGCCTCTCTTGTGTTCCGTGAATATGTTGCATTGGGTGGGATAATTGATTTTAATTCGGCAGAGCATTGACCATGGTAATACCTGTAGAAGAGAGATAGTGCAGATACTCTTCTTCTATGATCTAGTGACTGTAGGGATGCAGTAAGGGTAGAATCACCTATCAGTCTAATTGCACGCCTCTGTATGGCTTCCAAGGAGGAGAGAGCGTCTTTCGACGCCCCTCGCCAAAGGTGGGAACAATATTCAAGACACGGCCGAATTTGGGCTTTATAGAGGATTAGGAGTTGTTGGGAGGAAAAGTAACGCTTCGTTTTGAATAGGAAACCCAATTTCCTTGCGGTAGATTTAACCACAGAAGAGATGTGGTTGCTCCAGGAGAGATCAGATGTAACTGTCACTCCCAGAACAGAAAATGAATCTTTGAACTCGAGACTATTATTGCTGTAAATAAGGGGGAGGGCAAATCCTATTTTTTTGTCTAGAAATTAAACAACATTGGGTTTTTTGGGAATTGAATTTTACTTGATTGAGGTTTCCCCATTCCTCCAAGAGACCTAGATCATCATTTATCGACGACACAGCCCCCAGACGACCAGTGGATGAGGTTTCACCAGTCCTGACTGAGTGCAGGGTACTGTCATCAGCAAAGCAATGAATTGGGTTGGAGGTTACTCCCATGAGATCGTTAATGTACATAAGGAATAGGGTGGGAGAGAGGACAGAACCCTGGGGAACACCTGCGTTGATTGAATGCGGAATAGAAGACACACCGTCGACTACAACCGAGATCTTTCGCTCCATTAGAAAGCTCTTGATCCACTGGCACAGCTCAGAGGATAGGCCAAAAGATGGAAGTTTAGCATAAAGATTTTTATGCCATACCTGATCGAAAGCCTTCGAAATGTCAAGAGCAACTGCAATAGTTAAATTAATATGAATCAATTATTTAGATGCCCTCTTAAAAAGTACATCAGTAATATTTTGTGAAAATTGTTTGAAGTACTCAAATCATTTCATCTAAATTAAATTTTACACTTTGATATTGAACTACTCTACAATAATACAAGATGGAAATATCGCTTATGTTCAAATAAATATAACATCAATGTGATGATGAAGAATTGAAAGATTTTACATCTAACTAAATATATAACTATCATTTATTTGGCAATATTCTCCGACTGCTTAATTAATTTTTTTTTCTCGTTCAATTTTTATAATTCTTCCAAATGTCCAAAAAAAAAAAAAAAATTAACTTAAAAGCTGTTAAATTATTATTTTTAAAAAGAGAAATAATATTTCTTGGAAACGAGGGGAGGGCGCCTGGCGACAATCAGAGCGGAGTGGAGGGGGGAACCTGCAACTCGCCACCCTCCCCTCCTTTGGTCAATTTAAGAGCCCGGAAATAATTACATTGGAAATGAATAATTATTTGATAAATCAATTGTCTATAACTCGGAAACGGCGCATCCAATTCGCATCGGATTTTTTGTAATGAGTTTAGAATTTCCTAGAGAATATACACATGGAACTAAAATTGAATAATTAAGAATATATTTTTTATTTAATCTAACCATCCGTTCAATCAATCAAATTATAGTAAAAAGGATCATCGTTCTATATTCTCTGAATTTTTCCCTTTTATCTGTATATAAAATTTTCAAAATAAATTTTTTTTTTATTTCTCTTTATTAGCAATCTCCGCACTCCCTATTTTTATTAAATAAACGAATATTATATAAATTTTAAATAAATACCTAATGGGTTGTTCACATATTGCGTAACGCGTTAGGGGAGGGAGAGGCATGGGCGTAACTACGGGGGGGGATGCCATGCCCCCCCACAGAAAGCTCCCTGCCCCAAGAAAAATTGAGAAAATATGGGACTTTCCAGGCCCTCCGGAGGATAGCTGGTCCCATGCCCCCTCCCCCAGCCAAATTCTCTAGTTACGCCCATGTTGTTGGGGGCGCTCAGGGAATAAACGGGAAGGGACATCACGTAGTAAAAAAATGGAGTGTTTAAAAAGGCCGATACAGCGACCCCTTTTGGGGGTGTAATATTACTAATATTTTGGCGCCAAATTTAAATATAAAACTAAAAGGTTTTTCGCCAGGAAATATGGGTTTTCTCCCGAATAAATAAAGCCATTTCTCTAATCGTTTCTCACCCAAGGTAATCTTAATGGTTCTCGCCCAAATGAATTAAATTTTTATTGAATGGTTTTTCTCCAGGATAAATAAAAAGTATAATGGTTTTTTCCAGCATAAATAAAAAACATAAAAGTTCCAAGTTAACATATATATTTATAATTAAAACATATAAGCTTACAATATATTTGTTAACAAATAATAAAAACATAATAATAATTACAAAATAGTTTTTCCAGTCAACTTCCAATAAAATGCATAGAGTTTCAAGCAAATATACATATTTATTAAATTTAAAATTATGATGAAGAAAGTAAACATTATTTTTGTGCTGAACAAATTCAATTCAAAAAATATAAATATATGTTAACATATAAAAAAAAACACATGATAATTTAACAAAAGACAAAATATTTTTTTTATATATTTGTAACCGATTTAGGACTAGAGTCGACAAAAAAGTCAAAATTTGGACCAATATATATATATATATATATATATATATACAGTATATATAGCCTATAGTTATGAAAAAGAATTTGAAAAAAAATAAGGCATGATGTCATATCAACCAGTATTGGGATATAATTCAGATTTAAAATTAAGTGAAAGCATTTGTAAATGAGCATAATTATGAACTTTACAAAGACTTTTCAATGTCAAGGGAAATTGGGCAGTTATTACAGTAAAAATAGCCATGCTATTTTATTTATTTTCTCAATTCTCTGATCCTGGAAGCCCATTTTTGCAGCGCGGCATCTTTACTTCAGGATAATGCTGCAAAAAACAAATTAATATTTTTATAAATGCCAAAACAGTGAATCAAAGGAAAAATTTCTATTTCATTAAATTAAATTATAAAAAATTACAATATATTAAAAATATAATTAAAAAAAATATATATTGTTTAATATTATTAGGAATGAAATAAAAAACCAACCTGATTTTGGATTTTTGAAGAATTTCGATCGAGGTTACTTCTGGTCAGGGAGCACTTTTCACGTTTTTGACACTTTTTTACAAATGGCGGATATGGGTGTTGTTATTTGTCAGTTATTTGAGGCTTGGTGCCTAGTGCGCATGCTCCGGCGACCAAAGCAGGCGACACTAACCACATCTAGCGGGGGCGTAAAGCTCATTTGATCATTCTGAACATAGTAACCATATCTCTAAAAGCACTCCAAATTCTTCCATAGACTTGTCCCCCCCTGGGGGCGCTTGACCCCCGTAGAGCCTTTACTGGAGGCCAGACAGAGCGTGGGGAACGTCGATAAATAAATAAGAGAAAGACAGAAATCAGCGAATTAGTAGTTAAAAATTTTAAAAAATTATTTCCTCTTTTTAAGAGACATTCTAATATCTATGTATTTAAATTGTTTGGTAGATTTATTTATTTCATTTCCTAGGAAATTATAAGCTAGCATTTAAAATGAAAGGAAATTGATAATAATAAGAATGAAAAAAAAGTGCAGGAGCTGGGTTTGAACTCGCGACGTTTAGTAAAGTGAGGATGGAAAAAATAAAATTGTCAACCACTCTACCAATCCGCCACGTTTGATTTAATTAAAAATTAGAAAAATAGACTATTTAAGAAACATTGAATAAGAGACGAATTTAAAAAATTTTAATATTACACATATGATATATCATTTTTTATTACTTTTTATGTAGATTAATAATTTATAATCGGAATTACAATAGCATGCATAGTTTGCTAATTATTCAATGGGCAAACGTCAGATTGTTTATGCCTTGATGTAATTAAACCAAAGACTCTATATAACATATGATACATGTCGATAATTCTTGAATTTCTCCTGATTCCAAATAACTAAACTTCTTTTAATAATATGATCTAATTTTAGAGTTATTGATGATCAAAGTTAAGTCTATTTTCGCCCTTATTGACATCAACACTCAATTTTCTATATTATCGAAAAAGCTTATTTAGCATTGTCTGATCAAAACCAAATTTTTACCAGAGATTTATAATTAAAAAATGAGTTTTTTTCTAAAGTTTCATTGAGATTGGTAAAGAAATAAATAAAATATTGACTATTTTGTAAATTGAGTTTTAGAATTCGGGATCCCGGATGGGTAAAGAGAGCGCGTCTATGAACCGCGCTCTAGGCGTGAATCTGAGATCCCAAATTCTAAAAGTCAATTTACAAAATAGTCAATATTTTATTTATTTCTTTACCAATCTCAATGAAACTTTAGAAAAAAACCTATTTTTTAATTATAAATCTCTGGTAAAAATTTGGTTTTAATCAGACAATGCTAAATAAGCTTTTTCGATAATATAGAAAATTGAATGTGGATGTCATTAAGGTCGAAAATAAGCTTAACTTTGATCGCCAATAACTCTAAAATTAGATCATATAATTAAAAGGGGTTTAGTTATTTGGAATCAGGAGAAATTCAAGAATTAATAACATGTATCATATGATATATAGACTTTTTTGGTTTGATTATATTAAAGCATTCACAATGTGACGTTTGTCCATTGAATAATTCGAAATCTATGCATGCTATGGTAATTTCGATTATAAATTATTAATCTGCGTAAAATCTAGTAAAAAATGATATATCATATGTGCAATATTAAAATTTTTTTAACACCACTTTTATTCGATGTTTCTTACATGGTCTATTTTCCTTTAAAGTAAGAAATTAATCCATAGCTGAAGCGGTTAAATCATCAGTAAAAATTATTTTTTCCCTCGTCCCTTAACCCAACTTGCGCGAGTTCAAATCCATCTCGTGCAGTGTTTTTTTAAATTAAATTCCTTTTATATTTACTTATCACTTTCGAAGAAATGAAATAAATAAAAAATCAAACAATTACAAAATAGTCAATATTTTATTTATTTCTTTATCAAAACGAAAAAAACTCATTTTTTAATTATAAATCTCTGGTAAAAATTTGGCATTCACAATGTGACCCTCGGTATAGAAGGTTAGCACGCTAACCCCTACGCCAAGCCCCTTTCTGTTTTTAATCTCCTGATCAATTCAAAATTATTATCATTGGAAATAGAAAATCTTTATAATAAAATAAAATTACTGATTTGTGCTTCAACCTAATGAAAACCCCCTATGAAAATTCATAATTCTAAACGTCTCCACTGGATCGCAGCACAAATCAGCCTTTGATTGATTAATTAAGTTGATGGGTGCTGCCACTCTGTGGAGACATTTAGAAGGTCAGTGACCGGTGGCAGCCGGCTGGCAACCTTGACCTCGGATGACCGGGATCTTGAGATCAGCTGATGGGTGGAGTGACTAGTCGCACAGCACACAAATTTTCGATAATTGAAAGAAGTGTTCTGTGCTTGTCACACTTAAATTTTTGTGCTCATTCCCAAATTTTATTTTAAATTTGTATATATTTAGTTTGTCTCAGGAAAATTAGAAATTTATTTAAATTAAAAAAAAAAAACACCTTGCACAAATTGGGTTTGAACTATGAATGCTTTATACTAAACATAGGCGCCGGAACTGGGGGGGGGGAGAGCAAGAGTACATTGCCCCCCCCTGGCATCCTATAGGGGGGGGGGGGCAGAGGGGGCCAATATGTCTTCTTTTATTTCATTTATTTTTAAAAAGGGGGCCCCCCCCCCCCCCCCATGATATATATTTACTTTTGAAAAATAAAATCTAAATTAAAAGTGTAAGAAATTCATTTTTTTCCAAATTTTTTCCAAACATTTTTGATAAAATCACTAGCAAATTTTTTAAAATTTTAATTTTATTAAAATTGTGATTTTATTTAAAATTTTTAAAGTTTTATAGTAGATTTGTTTTTGTTTTATACTATTTGAACATATTAAATTATTTTAATTTTCTAAAAAAAATTTTTTTGCCCCCCCCCCCTGATTCAAATTCGTTCCGGCGCCCCTGATACTAAACCAATTATACTACAATCTACAAGACAAAATAAAACTTATGAATTTACCTTATTGTATAAAAATAAAAGGAAATTGTTAATGATAATAATAAAAAAAAAGTGCGGGAGATGGATTTGAGCTCACGAAGTGTGGTAAAGTGAGAATGGAAAAAATATTTATGGTGACGACTAAACATGGGCGTATCTAGGGGGTGCTGGGCTCCCCCCCCCCCAGAAGGCTCGTGCCCCCTCCCTCTCCCTGAAAGCTCTCTGCCCCAAGAAAAATTGAGAAAATATATGGCTTTCCAGGCCCTCCGGAGGATAGCTGGTCCCATGTCCCCCCCCCCCCCCCACCAGCCAAATTCTGTAGTTACGCCCATGCGACTAAACTAAATCTGGCAACATTTCAATAGCTTGTATTTATATTGTTTGATTTTTTATTTATTTCATTTCTTCGAAAGTGATAAGTAAATATAAAAGGAGTGATAATTGATATAAATATAAAAGAATTTAATTTAAAAAAACACTGCACGAGATGGATTTGAACTCGCGCAAGTTGGGTTAAGGGACGAGGGAAAAAAATAATTTTTACTGATGATTTAACCACTTCAGCTATGGATTAATTTCTTATTTTAAAGGAAAATAGACCATGTAAGAAACATCGAATAAAAGTGGTGTTAAAAAAATTTTAATATTGCACATATGATATATCATTTTTTACTAGATTTTACGCAGATTAATAATTTATAATCGAAATTACCATAGCATGCATAGATTTCGAATTATTCAATGGACAAACGTCACATTGTGAATGCTTTAATATAATCAAACCAAAAAAGTCTATATATCATATGATACATGTTATTAATTCTTGAATTTCTCCTGATTCCAAATAACTAAACCCCTTTTAATTATATGATCTAATTTTAGAGTTATTGGCGATCAAAGTTAAGCTTATTTTCGACCTTAATGACATCCACACTCAATTTTCTATATTATCGAAAAAGCTTATTTAGCATTGTCTGATTAAAACCAAATTTTTACCAGAGATTTATAATTAAAAAATGAGGTTTTTTCTAAAGTTTCATTGAGATTGGTAAAGAAATAAATAAAATATTGACTATTTTGTAAATTGACTTTTAGAATTTGGGATCTCAGATTCACGCCTAGAGCGGGTTCACAGAGCGCTCTCTTTACCCATCCGGGATCCCGAATTCTAAAACTCAATTTACAAAATAGTCAATATTTTATTTATTTCTTTACCAATCTCAATGAAACTTTAGAAAAAAACTCATTTTTTAATTATAAATCTCTGGTAAAAATTTGGTTTTAATCAGACAATGCTAAATAAGCTTTTTCGATAATATAGAAAATTGAGTGTTGATGTCAATAAGGGCGAAAATAGACTTAACTTTGATCATCAATAACTCTAAAATTAGATCATATTATTAAAAGAAGTTTAGTTATTTGGAATCAGGAGAAATTCAAGAATTATCGACATGTATCATATGTTATATAGAGTCTTTGGTTTAATTACATCAAGGCATAAACAATCTGACGTTTGCCCATTGAATAATTAGCAAACTATGCATGCTATTGTAAATCCGATTATAAATTATTAATCTACATAAAAAGTAATAAAAAATGATATATCATAAGTGTAATATTAAAATTTTTTAAATTCGTCTCTTATTCAATGTTTCTTAAATAGTCCATTTTTCTAATTTTTAATTAAATCAAACGTGGCGGATTGGTAGAGTGGTCGGCAATTTTATTTTTTCCATCCTCACTTTACTAAACGTCGCGAGTTCAAACCCAGCTCCTGCACTTTTTTTCCTTTTTTATTATAATCAATTTCCTTTTTATTTTTAAACTTATAATTTCCAATATGTGTTTCTATTGTTACTTTCTCTTTCCTCTATATATTATAATATAATAGATATAGAGAGAAATTATTGGATTAATGTCAAAAATTCGTGGTCTTGATTTTGATGGATATACAATGAGGCTGAAATTTTATATTTAAGTTAGACACCTCCCTGGGGCATGAAAATAAGTTTTTAAACAAAATAGGCCCAAAAGTACTAGTACTTTACTGATGTACTTTTTCACTTTTTTTCGATTTTCTCAAAATTCTCTCCAATCGATTTTGATTAAAATTCATAAATCAATTATTTTTTAGATGCTCTTTAAAATGAATGGGGCTGATCTCAAAATTTTTTTTCGCGGAACCAAAGTTTTTTGCCCTGCGGGGAAATTTTTTCCCGCCCGTAAAAATATTTTCCC